>LPNX010886806.1:151670-163117 GCA_001517045.1 Pseudotsuga menziesii | reverse complement strand
ACTATGTGCTTTTTCAACTAGTTAGTGGATTGGATATAGGAGATTATTGCTTCCAATTTACATTACCCAGTCATGGCATGATAGCACATAGTTGTGGTTTTATTGTCCATGTTATGTGGTTGTCTCATAGCCCAATACTCATGGAATTAATTTTATGTAAAGCCTTTCATCTCATTAGCTAATGGATGCCCTCAAAAACTTATATGAATATAATTGATATTTGTTTAAAGGAAAAATGGGGTTTATATAATATGTTTGAAAGCATGATACTATTATATATATTAGAAAACCAAACACAGAAAGAAACCTTGAACTAAAATACATAACTATAAGAGGGAAAATGGTAATTTTGTTATAAAATGAAGAGAGGGTATAGGAATCAACCAATGGTGGGCATGAAATCTCATCCCTTCCACTTGAATCAGCTCTAAACTCTCCAATGCCTATCGAAATCTCACTCCAAACGCTGCGATGCCCGTCGAAATCGCGTTTCTGATAATGAAAATGGGCTCAGGACTGTGTATTTTTTTTTTTAAATTTTCATATCACGTGCGCGTTTTGTAGTTATATAACGCGTACGCGTTTTATAGTTATATAACGTGTGCGCGATGTGTTTTCCTATCCTACATGTTTTATGACATGTCAGGCTGGGGTTGAACCATACCAAGTGCTATGTCAGGCTCGGGTTGATGTATTTTTTGGTAGCATGATGTTGTTTTTGAAAACTAGGATTGCATCTTAAAGGTCCATCATCTTCTTGCACTGACCCATAAAATAATTTAAAGGACTTGCAGAAATGCATGGTTGATCTGACAAAGATTGGATATATTCAAACAATGTTTTAAATATTTTTCCCATGACTTTACTAAGTAAGACTCAACATATGCATGTTGTTGTTACAACTTGACTCTTGATTGAACAAACATTGTGAACTTCAATGTAAGCTAATAAAATGGATTTTTGGGCTTCATTTCATCCAAAACATAAAGAAAGAAAATGGATACAATAAAACATACATGTATTTGTGCAAACTTTAGCATTAAAGCGCTTATGAATAATCTTAAAGGTAAGAGGGGTTGTTGGGAAAAGTAGCGATTAAAAAATATATTGCTCTTGAAAAATGGAAATCCCCATGTATGTCATTCAATTATTTAGAAGGAATTATTCAATGCCTTCCCATTATTAGGAAAATGGATGGTTTGGAAAGTTAGTAGGTGTCAAAGGATGAGAGTAGAAGGTGATCCTTGGATGGGGTGCATGGGGGATTATACACTCTTTTAAGTAATAAAATCAATGACAATAAGCAAGCATACATACTATATAGAAATGGTTCCTAATGAAAAATCAACTACAATATGGAATCAAAAGTGGAAGGAAAATGTTCAATTGGGTGTCCAAGGAGAGCTAACAAAAGAAGGGAAGATCGAGGAATCTTGACAACAATGTTATTAGATGGAACAAAAAATGTAGATGAAATTTTAGGGTCTAAAAGAATCCACAATGGGTTATACAATGAAATTACGGTACAAAGCAATCATAAAAGAGAGAAGAAAGTAAGACATTGTAATGCTGGAAACCTATAGGAAAACTTAAACGTCCACTTAATCATATATCTTCTTATGGTTTGCCTTGCCTAATAATGTTCTTGACCTATGAACACTATAAGAAGATGTAGAACAACAAACAAAATGAGGTGTCCTAAAAGAGGGAGAATGAATCTATATACCGACAGTGTATGATATGAAAGAGGAAAGGTGAATATATAGATTACCTATTTATGCATTGTTTATATTCAAAAGAGACATGGAAGGAAGCATTGAAAATATCTCATGGTAAAACCAAAATGAAGGGACACGTTGTAGAAGGATTCTTCAGTAAAATATCTTAGAATTCATCCTTGCATTATGATATGGACGATTTGGTTGGCTACAAAGGAAAATATTTTTTAAAAGAAGAAATCATTCTAATACAAATCAATCGGATCATATATGGCTGTCAAGGAATTTAACAACCTAAGAAAGGCTTCGGGTTATTCTGAAAAAAAGTGGAGTGTGAGGATTAATATTTACAAGGTGAGAGTACCTTATTTGTTTTACTAAATGGGAGAGTGATGTAAAAATCATAGTGTATTATGTACACTTTGGTTATTGCTGAAAAGAGATGGAAATGTGTTTAGACATCACATAAGTAATAGGCCCGACTCTAAATTCATTGTGGAGTAGATAAAATTGCTTCTTTAACTCCTGAAAACTTCCCTTGTCTAGATTTGTCCAGTTAAACTTAACTCCATTTCCTTGTAACATGGATAGAGGTCTAGTAATTCTTGAGAACCCTGGTATGACCCTTCATCTCGGAACGTATTATCCCCACGTCTTCCAATAGCTAGGGGTGTGGGAAAACTTACTCCATCCCCGATGGTCCCACCTACCATTATAGTTAGTAGGACATCGGGTTCCATCCCGAACATATCTTATTGATCCAGCCAAAGTAAATGCAAGAGTTTCAACAATGAAGACAGTTGCGAGGAGCCATAGTATTCTCAAAGATAGATCTGAGATATGGATATCACCAAGTTAGAATCAAGAATGGAAACATTAGTAAGATAACATTTACAACCATGCTAGAGAAGTAAAGGAAAGGGATAAAATGAGCCTTCCCAGAAAGAGAAACCACCCTTATTAAATTCATAAAGTTGTCAACAAGCTTTCTCGGGAGCAAAGAAAATTCATCAGGTTGTATGAACTATAAGTTGAATAATCTAATAGATGTCCTTCTCATGGATAGGATTAAATATGGGAGACGTCATTTCGTTTTTTTCACCTTCCTACATGTCTACAAGGAGTTTAATGAAAACATCACCCTAATGAGGCTCTTAAAAAAATATGGACATAACTTTCCAACCATGACCCATTTTATCCATGTTTAATCTCACTACTACACAATTTATGAAGAAAGGAAGGAACAATACAATAAAACAAAAATTAATGTTAATTTTCCATTTGATGTTATTGTAAAAGTAAAATATAGATGAATTTTTTTTATATAAATTTGTGATGAAGAAAACTGAGAAAAACTCTTAGTTCTCACTCAAGTTGAAGCATACTCACAATGTTATTTTGAGAGTACCAATATGAAATTTACATATGTATATTTGATTTCTCTATGAAATATTATGATGGTTCCTATGTGAGCTCCATTTTTCTCATTCTTTAGCTATGTTTTTCACTTAATCTTTAATGACCTATTTTGTTAATGATTAAAAAACACATTCAAGTTAACCTTTATTTTAAGATCATAAACTTCTAATCAAAATTAGTGATTTCTAAATCAGCTCCCTTCAACACTTTTTTTTCATTCATTCAAATGTACAACAACTACGTTGATCTAAATTCAAATAGGTTATCATCAGTAACATATTACAACATTGATATCCTACTACCTCACTAAAACAACTCCTACTAGCACACAAGAAGACCATCCACCAATAGTTTTGAGCTTGGGACTATAAAATACCAAAGGAGACTGGTTTTTTTCATCCAACTATACGTTGAAGCCCTCCTTGACTTTACCCTTAGCCATTCAAAATCTATAAGACCTTTCAAAACAAGACTTTGTGATAACCTATTTTAACTTAAGTAATGAAATACCCTACCTTAATTTTAACTACAAAACACCATAAACAAATTTTTTAATATGATTATGAAATGTATAAACCCAAAACATATTATATATTTTATCCAAAATAATCCAAAAAATTATATTATATTATATTATAATTTTTATCATACTTCTCATCACATCAAATGTATACACTATATACTCTTAAATACCCGTATCCTAATTTTATCAAATAAACAAACTAAACACTCTTAAATGTCCTTATTCTAATTTTATAAAATCGATAGAAAAAAATACCCTTAAATGCCCTTATCATAATTTTATACAAATGAACAGATTAAATACCAACAGACGATTACTATTAAAATAATGCCCTTATCCTAATTTTATACAAATGGAAGGAATAAATACCAATACATGATTATTGATTAAAAGCACCATCTGCACAATCTGGTTTAAAAGTTTATATAAAATTTATTAAAAATAATTAATTATTATTAAATAGCTTTGTAAATTAATAAATATAATTTTTTTTTTAAATACTTATTTACTTCTTACTTTTTTTTTTCAGTTTGTACAAAATTATTTTCCTTAAAAAACACATACAACTATATACCTCTACCATACTCTATAATTAATTATAACAAATGGCAAGAAAACATGATATTTTACAAATTTGTTATTTTTTTTTTAACAAAAACATAAAGAGGGGGTTGTATTAACAGGCTGTGCACAGCCATTCATTACATTTCCGAAGGGAGATATATAGCCGGGATGGCACATAGACAACAAGCCATACAAAGTCTATTTCCCAAAACAGAGAGCATAAAATTGCTTCTGAACTGCAAACTAAACGAGTTGTAAAAACCCTCATGAACTGACTACATAGCAGAGTGCAGAAAAACATAATTCATACAAAAATTGATACTAAAACCCCTTACTAAGCTGGAAGTAAAGCAGGCAATGAAATTCAGTTGCCTTTAAGCTGGCGAGGCTGCTGTACTGATTCCTCTTCCATGGGCTGGGAGGCTGAGGCGTTAATTCCATTTACCCTGCTCTCCTGGTTCATTGAAACGAGCCTTTGGAGGTCTGCTTCAATACGCTCAACTCTGCCCAAGAGTTCACGCAGGTTGCTATCCAAATCTTCAGTGCGGGCTCCATTGTCACTGACATCCTGAGAGATCCTGCAAATAGTCTCGCTCATCCCCTTTATTTCCTTGGTTGAGTCTCTATTCTCCTTCACCCCTATAGCAGTCAGTTTATAAACCCTTCGAAGGTTCTTCATAAAATCCTGCATGCCGAGATTATTACCCAAGTGCGCCATAATACCAAGGTCGGACGGAATTTCCAGGAGAGACAGCCGATACTGCAAAGGAGAAAGAGTTGTATCTTCCAAATCGTGAAGGTTTGCTTGCTGGTGGCCTGATTCACTCCCGTTTTCAACCTGAGAATCACTTTCCCAAAGAGCAGAAGGATAACGATACTGACAAAGGGCTAGCTGGGAGAGATTTTCTTCGACAGTAGCTTGGGTGAGGGGCTGCGCTTGCCTAGAAGAAACCTGAGGGCTCCCAATACCAATTACATCGACTTCTTGTAGAAGGAAGGAAGGGGCTGTTAACAGACCCTCAGCGAAAACATGAGGCGAAATAATGCTGAAGTTCGACATGGAGACAGAGAAGGGAGAGCCTCGATCGTGCGAGGATAAGAGACACTTAATTGAGCGCCTGAAGGGAGTTAAATGCTCATCAGCCGAGGGGAGAAGGGCTGAACACGTGGCCATCACATGGGATAAGACATGATGGGGAATTAAATGTTGGAGGCCGCCAAAACGATGGGGAGGGTGACGGCTGGAAGGGAGGGAGGAGCTAGAAGAGGGGGGCCGGAAAATGGGAAGGAGAGGGAGAAAGGTGGAAGGAAAAGGGAGAAGGGGTAAGGAGGGAGGAAGAGGGATAAGGCGAGAGAGGGAGGGAACCAAAGAGCTAAGGTAGGATAAAACCAAGATCACTATAAGATAATCCTTGAGAGGGTGGAGTTCCTCTTCGACAGCTTGCTTGTTCTTGTTTTGATGATGGTTCCTTGTGGTCCTCTTCATGGAATGACTTTGAAGATGGGAAGATCGTCATCCTGACTGTAATGGCCTTGAGGGAGACTAGCTCCAACATTGGCCATCACATCTGCGTCTTTGTTGTTCTGGCGAAGAATGTGGTAAAATTCAAAGTGCTGGGACAGAAGAAGTTGAGCCTTTTTATATAATCTACGGCATTTGATGTCTCCTATAGGATACCCATTAATCATCTTATAGATGACATGTCTTGAGTCGCCGAAAACCAGAACTTTTTGGAGATTTTTGGTCTGAATGAGGTGTAGACCCTGGAGAAGCGCCATCCATTCTGCTTCATTATTAGTTCTCGATCCAAGTCCCCAAGCGAATCGATGTTCCACTTGTCCTCCGGGATCCACTAGGATCCCACCCGCACCTGCCGCCCCTGATTTTACAAATTTGTTATTAAGTATTACATAATAACCACATTTTTATTTAAAATTTTGAAAAATAAAATTATAAAAATTATTATTTTTAAAAGTATTTAATTACTAAAATTAAAAAAATTCTAATTATTAATAAAATACAATTTTAATAAATTAAACCCTAAAACATTATATTATTTTGAATATGGATTTAACTTATGCTCTTGAGAAAAAAATCCACATAAGTAACATGTTTTGAACTATTAAGGAACATATTGTTGTAATTGTTGGTCTAATGTAGCATATAATTTAATTGTCAATCCGTTATTTGTAAAATTTAAAAGCACATCCAAAATATATGGATCTAGAACTAAACTTAGTCTAAAAGAAATAAATCTAAATTGACTTGAACAGTATAGGGTTTAAGAAGTGCTAAACTCCCTTACACAAGGTATCATTATTAGATTTCTTAACATCCATCATCATTTTAATCATCAACTATTCTAAATATGAGATATCAAGAAGCATAAGAAACTATAACATTTAGCAAAATCTCAGTGTTGAAAGTAAAAATATAAATTGAATTCTTTTACAAGAATTTAACCCACAATGTATTTTAATGCTTCAACAATTAAGTATGCATTCTAAAAAATATTTTAATTATAAATAGTAAAACCAACTTGAAACAACCATTATTCTAATTTCGTGTGAAATTGAAAACAACTCACAACAAGTAAACATTAATTATAAATCATACCACAATTGTATGAGAAATCAAAAGGATTTGAATGCACAGGCTTGTACACCTTGAAGTACAGTTAACTAAGAAAACTTTGCTAACACCATTAACTACTCTAGTTACACTAATTAAAACATATTTGATCAAAAAGCTTGAAGTCTGCAAATTTTATTAATTCCATAGTTATCAAAATCATCTATGCCTTGGTTATTTATACAAAGAGTTTGTAACCATAAGTGATAAGATAACCCTTGATATGAGGATAAGGTCCAATATTTACTCTAAGAAGCTTGAATCCATCTCTCAGATACATAAATTAAGTAAAAAACCCATGATATCCTAAAATTTCCATATTCTTATGGTAAAATCAAGGTATTTTCTGCATAACTGGTCAAGTTTGAATGAAGGTAGATATTTATCCATAATTGGACATCAAGGATCACACCACATGTCTCACATTTCACCTATTTTTCCTGCAAGAATATGAACCTTGGAGCAATTAAGGGAAGTTCAGAAATCCTATATTTTTTATTAAAAATTTAATTTTAATGCTTAAAAATTACAAAATTCAATTCATAAGAAGTAATGACAATTGTACCTTGTATGGTCAGTTTTAAAAGAGTTGTGGATGAAATATGAGAAATATGGAAGTATTTTTTAAAGAAAAACATGGATTATATGAGAAAAGTAAGCATCAAAATAGTGTCCAACAATAATGACCTTGAATCCCATGTTGACAAAGCATATGTGAATATTTTTACAAAGCCTCAAATTATGATCTAGAACTATAAAACTTAAAGTCTAACCAACATCTTTAAGAAGCTCCTTGTGAATATTGTTATAATGACCTCTATATTGACAAAGCCTCAAATTATGAGCCTCTAGATAATAATAAAAAACACTTGAATTCTAACCAAGATCTTTAAGAAGATCCTTTGGATAGAGGAATCATGGCTTACTTCTACAACCCATTGTTGCCACTCACCTTTAGATGTAGCTAATAACTACCATATTGTTTCACATTAGTTTATAAATATTATTTTTACTTTTTAAAATTGGGATTGCATGTTTGTTTGTATGTATTATTCCATTTCAATAATGGTATAAAGAATGCAACTCAATTTAAGTAGTTTTACTTAATGTTTTAATTTTCTCCAAAATTCATTTTCACATTTATATAATGGAGCTAAAAATATTTAATAATTAAATGATAAATAATGTTTAAAAATAAACTATTTCTGAAAACATATCCTTGCATGCTATGAATTTTTTTTTCATATTCAAAGCTTACCATGCTATGAATTTATCTTTTATCTTTTTCTATTTTGTTTCCTCTCTTTTTCATTCATTCAAGCGGTCGGCAGGATAAGATTAAACAAATAGCTTCAAGTAACACTACAACAAAAACTGGATTTAGCGTCGGATTTTAGTGTAATTTTTTCCCAATTGTGATGAACAATCTGGTGCTAAACTTGGCACTATTGTACATTTTCGTAAAACGCCATCTATTACATCTTTTTTTCCATCCTTTTTAACATCCATTTTTGCGTCCATTTTTGCGCCCAATTTTTTGCATCTTTTGTTACGCCTTTATTTCCGCCCAATTTTGCAACTTCTATTGCATCTTTTTTTGCATCCTTTGTTACATCCTTGTTTGCACCCAGTTTCATGCTCAGTTTTGCATCCAATTTTGCTTATAATGTTGCATCCCCATTTGCATCTAATTTTGTATCTTGTTTTACGTCTTTTTTTGTATCCATGTTTGTGCCTAATGTTTCATCTCGTTTTACGTCGTATTTTTCATCTAGGTTTGCACCTAGTGTTACATCCTGGTTGATGTCTTTTTTTGCATCTATGTTTGAGCCCAATGTTGCACCCAGTGTTGCGCCTAATGTTGTGCCTAGTTTTGCAGCCATGTTTGTATCTAATATTGCATCTAGTTTTGTGTCCAATGTTGCATCCCATCTTGCATTCAATATTACGTCTAGTTTTACATTCATTGTTTTGTCCCATCTTGCATCCAATATTGTGTCTCATTTTAAGTTTTTGTTTGCGCCAAGTGTTCCTTCCATTTTTGCACCTGGTGTTACACCTAGTTTTATGTCCATTGATACACCATATTTTGTGCTCTATTTAATGTCCAATTTTATGTCTAGTTAGGATTCCACTTTTGCATCTACTGTTGCGTTTAGTTTTGGACCTAGTATTGCATCTAGTTTTGAGTCATTAATTGTGTCTAGCGTTGAGTCTCTTTTTGCATCCAATTTTGCGTTGTGTGACATCAATTTTTGTGTCCATATTTGCGTCTAACATAAGGTCGACTTTTGCATCCACTTTTTTGTTTGGTGTGACGTCCACTTTTACATCTTGTTTTGCATTTAGTGTTGCATCTAATATTGCATCCATCTTGCACTACTACATTTTTTACCTTTATAAATACATTCCAATATCATTAGGGCATGGAGGAATTGAACCACCAACCTCCTGCTTGTAAAACAGGCGCTCTTCCATTGAGCTAGCACCCTTTAAGAATCAATAAGAGGACCAATATTAACACATAGATTTGATCATTTCTAATTCTAATAAAAGACAATAAGATCCAAATACATTCAAGCTTAAAATCCAATTTAATTTTTCAAACACACTAATAAGCACAAAAATATATCGTCCTTAGGAAACAAAATATCGTAAACAGTTACGAAATATATTAAAGTGGTCCGCAAAAGAGTCTTAGAGAACAACATAATGTATTGATGCATACCTAATAACCTGAAATTGATATGGACAAAGAATAAGGGATGTGTTTAAGAAATAGTTGTAGAATCCAATTGAGGATGTGTGTGTTGCTACATAAATTTTGTTATTCATTGATGAGGTAATTTTGTTCAGCAATGGGATCGTAAGAGAAGAACTTATGAATGGTTACTAAAAGAAGATGCCTACAAACTAAAGATAAACTTGGGGAATATTTCTTAAATCTGCCAAGAAGTACATATAACTCCATTATACCTACCATCTACAAAACCCGTACCTACTATAGCTTCAAAATCAACCACTATCTATAGAATAGAGACAACACATTCACATCCCAGCTAGAATAGATCATACCATAGTCATGGCCTATTAGGAGAGGGTATGCACATTCAAAAATAAGGTTTATCAACCCAAGAAGAATGATGCCTAAGTGAAGAGTCCAAGAGCAACCCAGAGAAATGAACACGGTCTACTTTATCAGCAGCAAAATGGAATTATCATGCATTCTTCATGTGCTAACAAATGGAATTCAATTCAAAGGAAATTGTGAAATTACTAGTGAGTCCAATATGACTACAACAATAATCCAGTTCAAATGATGGAGAAAAAACATTTCTTAGCTAGATGCAGGGTCCTTGATGGACTTGGAATAATGTGTTGATTTTGGAAACATACTGCAAAACCAAGCAATTTTTTTTTAAATAAAAAGTGAGTTCAATGAAGTTTAATCTTCTTTATGTCATTGACCTATCTATATTCGAATGTTCTATGTGCACACAATAAACAGCTATAATTCAGCTGCTAACAAGAAAATAACTTCAATGAAATTGTAAATTGCTGCAAAAACATCAAAATGCAGGAAGAGGGATAGAACATGGACATACCAAGCTTCATCCAAAAGGGCAATGATTCCTCCTGGTTTCTGCAACAGAATTTAATATTACTGACAGGTGGTATAGTCATAGACATGAATCAAGATTTCTACAAATAATGTCCAAGATTTAATAGAATTCACATGGTTTACAATAGAAGAATATAAAAATGCAATGCAGAAATGCCCAATGTTCTCTCGCAAATGCAGAGAACTTTCATTTCCACAAATAAAAAAAAATTCACAGGAATGTCATAGAACTTACTAAAATCATAATAAAATCAACAAACTACAATACCTAATGTACAGGTATTAATTTCTTGAAGGAATCAAAAGCTGGCCTTGAAAAAGGACAATACAGCAATCTGCTCAAGCTGCTGATAGAGAAAAGATTGACTACTATGTTTCCATTTGACAATTAGAAGAATTTGGTTAATGGTATCCAAGGACTGGATAGGGCCAAACTTGGCAAGCTCTTTGTGCTATTTAAATGAGTGTTTGCAAAAGTAAAAAGTTCAAAACAAAGGGGTAACATTCTCAAGAAGCACACCATGAACCCACCTACCAAGCAGACCTTAAAGCAACAACTCCTTCCCAATTGCTTATTTCTTCTTACAGCTTGCTATTCAAAACTATGAAACTGCAACTGTTCTATTGCTGTCAATGTGAAAACTTGAAAACCATGGCAGAAATGTGCCAAACAGATCAACCAGTGACAGGCTGGCAGCATCCTAATTTGTACCTGACTCTCCACAAGATAAGATGTTCTGTATCTAGAAACGCTCTTTATTAGTAGGATTTTAGACCCTAGAATATATCATAAATGTTAGAGGCCAAGAACAGTTTATAAAAAATCACTCAGCAGCAATCGCTCCTAGTCTCCGTATATAATAGAAGTTGTTTCCCAATAAAACATAAACTGATTCTTCCATGGCCCATAGATAACTAACTCACCAATCCTCAATTAACACTCTTTAACTTTTATATGGCACAGGACCA
>LPNX010886806.1:122641-133582 GCA_001517045.1 Pseudotsuga menziesii | reverse complement strand
ATATATATATTCAAAATTTTAATATAGAATAAAAGAGAGATTTGTGAGTTTATACTTTTATGTATTAGATTGCACATGTTCTCTAATGGATATTTTGTATGATTTCAACCAGCATGTGAGGATGAGAAAAATTCCATGTTGATTTTTCTCTCTAATGGAAAAATTTATCTCTATATCTAGATGTTCACTCTCTTCCCTCGATCGTTCTTTACCTTGTTGGATTTTTGGTTGGTTCCAAGATCGTACACACTGTTGGAAATATTAATTAATCGTAGATCCATATCAGGTTTGAGCCAACTTTGTTGGACTCTATAGCAGGCTAGTTTCTATCATCCTCTTTGACAAAATGAAGAGTTTGCATCTCTCATATATAAAGCAGCTGAATTTGATTTATGAAGATAAGTTTCTAAGTAGATAAATTTTACAGTCTTTAATGTAAGTTAGTAGAAGAGTTTTAGTTTGTCTATATGTAAGTGAAGAAGGTTTGTAAATCAAGAGAGGAGAGAAGTGAAGAAGAGAGAAGAGGAGAGAAGGGTGTAAGTGTGGGAAGAGAAAAAAAAAAGACTCTATGAAGAGTTCAAGAGTTCAAACTCTGTGTTTTTGAAAAGTGTTGAGAGCCAAACCTCTGTAAAAAGGTTAATCATCTTTGTAAAGTTCCAAGTTTGTATTTGCAGCTATAATGCTTGATATGTCATGACATTATATATATAATTCCATATTTTATGGTTGAATTCATGTTTTACTTAGCCTCACATCTTCTCTAGAATTACTAGAGTAAATGACTATTTGGATTTTCCATTTAGTGAAAGACACAAAGAATCAATCAATATTTTCTTGTGTAAATGTGTGATTTTTAACGACAGAGTGCTTGACACAAGTCTTACTTGATATTTGGTTATATGATTTTGTGATTCTGTTGCAATATAGTTGTGTCGATCTTTACCCCAAGTTACGAGTCGGTGAAGAGTATTTCTTGTATTATAAGTCTTTAGACAGAGAAATATCATTTTCTAAAAGTTTGACTAAAAGTGGTCAAGAACAAGTAGGAGTTGGTCGCAACCAAAAGTGTGTTGAGGGTAAATCTCGTCGAAGATTAACCCATCGAAGTATTGGTCGAATATTAGTCAATCAAAGTATTGTTCGGGGATTAACCGATCGGACTATTGGTCAAAGATTATTCGGTTGAAATATTGGTCAAAGATTAATCAGTCAAAGTATTTTGGTTGAAGATTTACCCATCGAGTAAAAAAAAGGCCGAGTCTCCCAAGGTAGTGTGTTGCATGTCCAAAAGTAGAAAAGAAAATAATTTTTTTCTTACTGCACTGTAACTCAATTTAACATTCATACACTCATAGTCACATCATATTTTTCTAGATCTAGTATTAGAGTGGTTTTAATAAAGAATCCTTCTCTTAAAGAAAATTAAAAGTTTGGTTTCCACTTCTGGTGCACACATGTCGAGTTTACAAAATCCTATTTTCTTGAGAAACGATTATGGTATTGGTCTCTAACAATGAAGGCTTTGTTCAAAGGTCAAGATGTACGGGAGATAGTCCAAAATGGATATACAAAACCAACATATCAAGAGGCATATAATAATCTCATGTAAGCAGAGAAGGATTACATGAGGGAACAGAGGAATAAATATGAAAAGGCTATGTTCTACATACACCAATCCATGCATGAAAGCATACTCCCAAGAGTAGTAGCGACAAATGATACCACTAAGCAAGCATGGGATACATTGGAAACCTCCTATGAAGGCTTGGAGAAGGTAAAGGCTTCTAGGTTGTATATTCTTAGAAGAGAATTTGAATCTCTACCACTGAAAGATACATAGAGAGTTGAATTATTTTACACTAGAGTCATTGGTCTGATAAATCAATTGAAATCCCACGGAGAAAATATAGAATAAAAAAGGATTGTTGAAAAATTTATTAGAATTATTTCCCAAAGAATTGAATCCTTGGTCGTGACCTTGGAAGAAAACAAAGACCTGTCGCAGCTTACCATTGATGAGTTACAAGCCTAGCTCATTAATCATGAACATAGAATCAACAGATCAACTACATCATTAGAAGCTGCATTTCTAGCACAGTCATAAATAATTCGTGGAAGAGGCAGGGGGATATAAAACTCTAAAGGCAGAGGAAGAAGTTTCTCTAGAGGAGGACACAACAGTCATCCAAGTGGTCACAAGTTTGATAAATAAAAAATTCAATGTCATTACTACAAGAAATTTGGTCATTATGCAATGAATGCATGAAGAAACAATATGACCAAGGAAGGAAACGACAAAACTAATCGACCAACACCAACACTTTGTTGAGCATGATGTTTTTGGCATGTGCATCCCCACGTGAATGCAGTGTTGTCCAAGAAAGTCCACATGACATATGGTTTTTAGATTTAGGTTGTATCAATAATATGACTCGTAATTCAAGTTTGTTAACTTTTCTAGTCTAGCTAAATCATTTCATACTTATGTCACACTTGGAAACAATGTCCAAGTCATTATTTTGGGAAAAGGTACTATTGGGATTCTAATCAAATAGGGGGAGAAAAAGATCATGCCTAATGTTTATCATGTCGAAGGAATGAAACAAAATTTGTTGACAATTGGACAGCTGATACAAAAATTTTATAGAGTCTACATGGAGGATAATCACTATGTGACTAAAGACCAGCTCCCTAGAAACCAGCTTATAGAAAAAATAGAAATTACAAGCAATCGCTTGTTTCCTTTAAGGATAATTCTACACATGAATGGCAAGGAAATTCATGAAGGATTCATTTTTAGCAAGTAGCATAGAAAAAAATAATTCGGTCGAAAATTCATACAAAGCATGCACACAACTTGAGATTGTACACTCTAATATTTGTGGCCCAATGCAAACATCATCCATGGGTGGATGCAATTATTTTCTTACTTTTTTTTTATGATAGAAGAAAAACATGGGTATATTTTCCAAAACATAAATCTGATGCAATTAGTTGTTTTCAACAGTTCAAGGAGCTTGTGGAGACCCATGGCATACACAAGAAATTCACTACACGGTATAGACATCGGTAGAATGGTGTCGTCAAAAGAAAGAATAGAAACATTATCGATATGATGTGCATCATGATAGGAGGAAATCATTTTTCAAATGAATATTGGGTAGAATCAGTCATGACTGATGCATATATTATGAACCGATGTCCGACAAAGAGTGTGAAGAATAAATCTCCTCAAGAATCATGGAAAGGTATGGATCACTATGTTTCTCCTTTAAATTTTTTTGGTTGTTTCACATATGCTCATGTTCTAGATGAGATGCGAAAGAAACTAGATAAGAAGAGACATCGATGTATTTTTGTTGGTTACTCTAAAGACACAAAAGAATACAAGTTGTATGATCTTGTCACAAGGAAAGTAATCATCAGTCATGATGTTCAATTTGTCGAGGATGGATCATCGGATGGAACCATCGAGAAGATGTCAAGATTGAGTCAAATGTCGAGCATGAAGATATGATAAAGTTAGAGGTTCAAACACCACATGTAATTCAAAATTTTGCAGCACCGTCAACTCCGATGACACCGTGACATGCTTCAACACAAGGAACAACGACACAAGTTGCAACTCAAGCTACAACAAAAAGCACACTAAGAGGACAACAAAATCAATCAAGTATCTGATCGAGGTTCACATTGACAGATCCAGTGAAGACAAGAAGTCTGTGTGAAATATATGAAGCTGGTACACCAAATTCATTCTCTCTTTTGGCATTATTTTCTCAGATATAAGATCCACTAACATTTCACGAAGCGACTGAAGAATAAGTATGGGAATAAGCCATGGATGAAGAAATAGAATGCATTGAGAAGAACCAAACATTGGAGCTGTTAGATGTACCAAAAGATAAGGATGTAATCAACGCAAAATGGATTTACAAAACCAAGCAAGATACTAATGGGAATGTGTAGAAGAACAATGGAAGAATGGTTGCAAGAGGGTTCACACAACAGCTTGTCATATACTTCAATGAATCTTTTGCACCTGTAGCACGCATGGATACAGTCAGATCAGTTCTGTCCATTGGTTCACAAAACAAATGGCGTGTTTATCAAATCGATGTTAAATCAACATTTTTGAATGGCTATATGGAGGAGAAAGTGTCTGTGGAACAAACACAAGGCTATGAAGTTCAAGGTCAAGAGGATAAAGTGTACAGGATGAAAAATCCAATCTATGGTTTGAAGAAATATCATAGATATTGGTATAGTCGCATTGATTCCTATCTCACCCAAAATGGATTTCACATATGTGAAAGTTAATCGATGTTGTATAAAAAAGTTAATGAGAAAGGTATCATGTTAAATGTGTGCATGTATGTAGATGATTTAATATTTAGTGGTGATTTTGGCATAAAGGATTTTAAAGGAGTGATGGAAAGTGAATTGAAATGACTTATTTGGGGCTTATGAGATTTTTTCTAGGCATTGAAGTTAAACATTCTAAAAGTGGCATATTTATATCATAGTCAAAGTATGCAAGTGCAGTTTTAACAGTATTTAATATGTCTAATTTCAAGGTATCCCCAACACCAGTAATAAAAGGTTTAAAATTGAGTAAGTATGATGATGGATCAATTGTAGATCCTATGTTGTTTAAAAGGATGGTTGGTAGCCTTATGTAATTAACTGTAGCGAGACAACACATGATGTATGGAGTAATTTTGATCTCAGGATTCATGGAATAATCAAAAGACTCTCATTGTCAATGTGGTAAAAGAATTATGAGATACGTAAGTGGCACAAAGGATCTTGGTATTATGTATTCAACCTCAAAAAAAATTTAACCTCATTGGATACACTGACAGTAACAATGGATGCAACACAGATGCAAGGAAGAGCACATTTGGTTACACATTTCATTTTGGTATAGGTCTTGTGTCGTGGGATTCAAAGAAAAAACCCATTGTAACTCTGTCTTCAGCAAAAGCAGAGTACGTTGCAACTACAAGGGTTGCATGCCAAGCTGTTTGGATGTGGAGAATTTTAAAATACCTGTCCTAGAACGAGCAAGAACCAACAATCATTTCGTGCGACAACATTGTAATCCATTTCATTGTCAAATAACCATGTGTTTCATAAGAGAACCAATCACATCAACACAAGGGATCATTTCATAAGAGAATTGGTGAACGATAAATAATTTTGTTTAGAATTTTGCAGGTATGAAGATGAGCTTCCAGACATCTTTACAAAACCATTGGAAAGGGATACATTCTAGTATCTGCGAAGTTATCTTAGAATGACAAGTTTTGCACTTCAAACTTTGTGATGCATAGAGCAATTTTAAAGCTCTCAAACATTTTGTAATATTTTGTTTGTTTTTAAGACCTCTGTCTTCTCATAATTAAGATGGAGTGTTGGAGATATGAATTAATAGGAGATCCATATCAGGTCTTAACTGACTCTGCCAGAGTCTGTAGCGAGTCAGTTTCTGTCAATTTGTTTGAAAGAATGAAGAATTAACATCTCTCATATATAAAGTAGTCAGATTTAATTTATGAAGATAAGTTTCTAGGTAGATAGTTATTACCGTCTTTAATGTATGTCGGTAGAAGAGTTTTAGTCTATCTATATGTAATTGAAGAAGATTTTGAAATCATGAGAGGAGAGAAGTGAAGATAAGAGAAGAGAAAAAAAAATATGTGGGGAGTTCAGGACCTCAAGCTCTACGTTTTCGAAAAGTGTTGAGAGCTGAAGCTCTGTAAAAAGGTGAAACATCTTTGTAAAGTTCCAAGTTTCTATTTGCAACTATAGTTCTTTATATGTTGCCACATTATATAGATAATTCCATAGTTTATGTTTTAATGCATGTTTTACTTAGCTACATATATTCTTCAGTCGAGACAAGTGTTACTTAATATTTGGTTATATGATATTGTGAATGTTACAATGTAGTTGTGTCAAGGTTTACCCCAAGTTACGAATTGGTGAAGAGTGTTTTTCATATTATAAATCTTTAGACTAAAAAATCTCCTTCTATAAGAGTTGTTTTCTTTGCTTTGTGTTGCATGTTCTGACTTGAGTTGGGTGTCATTAACTCACCATGTTGAACGTTTTCCCTTATTGTTAGGTTTTTTTCTTTGTTTATAGTTGTTTTCACAAATATCTATTGCTATTCCATGAATAAAGCATTGCATCAAAAAAATCCATGCTGGTGAGAGCATAGCATAAACCATTACAAATCTCTATTGCTTAAAAAAATCCATGCTGGTCAGAGCATAGCATAGCGTAAACCATTACAAATATCTATTTCAGTTGGTCAGAGCATAGCATTGAAAACAGTTTCAACTGTAAGGTAATAATTTGCTTCAAAAAAAATAGAACTTATTGTCTAAACAGGCCTCCCGGTCTGTGGAGGATGTCTGTTTTGTCACTTATTTTGAGTGTTCGTTTTACAGTCACAGTTTGGGACTGCCACGTGACAGTAAATTGAGAATTGCATTCTGTTTACTTCAAGGAAATGAGTTTAAAAATTAAAATAACATTAAATGGTGACGATAATAGCAAATAACAACTAATTCCACTTAAAAACATAAAAATAAAGTATTTAAATTAAACATAAACGTTTCATTATTGGTATATTCGTGTCAATAAATCCATGTCCATAAATTATTCTTCATTACAAACTTGTCATAAAAAACAACTTATTCTTCATTACAAACTTATCATTTAGGTAAAATAAATCACCACATTATTTAGGAAATTTATACATTCCATAAAATGGTTTTATATTTGGAGGCATCACCCAAGCTCTAGCTTTCCTCCATAATATCATCACACTCACAACCCCACCAAATCCAATCCCTACTCCCAGCCCCAATGCAATGAGTGACACATGTTCTTCCACATGTTGCAACCATCCTGATCTAACACCTCCAAGTGGGATTTTATGCTCTTGTCTAACCTTTTCATTGCATGCTTGTAGAGGAAAACCACATAAACACTTGTTTCTTTCAAATGAAGTAGCATTGAAAGTATCAAACTGTGTTCCTAGTGGGATTCTCTCACAAATCATGTTACATGAAACATCCAAAGATGCCAACTGGTGTAAATTAGAGATTTCTTCAGGAATCTTTCCACTCAAATGATTTTTTGCCAAATCCAACTCTTCCAAAGTATATATCTCACCAAGAGATGCTGGAATTTTTCCTTCTAGTCGGTTTCTTGATAAATTCAACAACCTGAGGCTACTCAATTTTGCTATGCTTGAAGGTATTTCTCCCATAAGAATATTGCTAGACAAGTCTAATATAGTGTTTGCAGCCAACACATATGTTAGAGTATACTCAATTCCTTTGATCACAATAGCAATATCCTCATACAATGTATTACTTTGAAGTTGGGAAGACCCAATCATTTTGAATCCATGAAGTCCCTCAAGATTTGATGGTATACTTCCACTCAATCTATTATTGGATAAATCCAACACTTGCAATTTGATGAGATTTGTGATATTTGAAGGAATATCACCATGAAGCTTATTATGACCAAGACTTAAAACTCTCAACTCATAAAAATATGTAAGGTACATAGGTAGTTGTCCTTTAAATTCATTTTTGCTTAAATCTAATAGTTGAAGCTGGGTACATTGAGCCAAAGATGAAGGTAGAGTTGCAAAGAAGTTATTAGAATAAGCAGAAAGAATAGTCAATGAAGTAGAAAATCCAATGTCTAGACTTCCACTAAGTTTGTTCTCAGACACCTTCAACCTTTGTAAATTAGTACACTTACTTAAAGATAAGGGCATTGTCCCTAACAATAAGTTGTCATGTAATAATAAATTCTTTATAGATGTGTAGTTTCCTAGAGATGAGGAATCTTTCCATTCAACTTGTCTTTGGACAAATCTAACGCTTCTAATCTCACACATTGGCCAATTTGGTTAGGGATTGGCCCTTCTAAATTGTTTTCCTGTGCATATAAAACTTGAAGCAAACACATACTAGTAATACTTTCAGGAATGTTACCAGTTATATTGTTTGTATTCAAAGAGAATTTTTTTAAAGATTGAAGCTTTCCTATGCCTTCTGGAATTGTACCTGTAAAATGGTTTGTATCTATATGAAGGTGTTCAAGCTTCTTCAAATTTTCAATTCCCTCAGGTATTCTTACGATCATCTGGTTTGTACCAAAATTGAGGAATGTCAACTCACTCAAATTTGTAAAGGATTTGGGTATGCCACCAGTGAAGCTATTTATGCCCAGATCTACGTATGTAAGCTGACTCAAGTTGCCAATTGCTTTAGGTATGTAACCAATGAATGAGTGGCCAACCAGGTAAAGATATGATAGATTTCTCATAAAACCAAAAATGGGAGGGATTGTGCCAATGAAATTGTTGTAACTGATGGACAAACCTCGGAGAGAAGTGCAGTTGCTCAAAGATGTTGGAATACTTCCACTAAGATTATTATGTTGGATTTAGAGACGTCTAATTACAATAATTAAGTTGGACATACGTGCATTATGATTATGATATCAAATATTGTCGCAAGATTACATTTATGTAATGATTAAGAAATGCCAAACAATGTGATTAATTAAGTCATGGCATTATACGTATTTAAATAAGGATTTGGATACAAATACATATAGAATAATGTTAATCAATTATAATTGTTAATGGACTGATTATAGTTGATTAAAATAATAGCAGTAATAAATTTGAGCTAAATAAGGAAATCAGAATTTATTCTGATTTATTTCAGTTTTTTCTGAAGTTTCTCGATTTCAGGATTTTTATAAAATCGGAAATTCCATATTTCTTTTCAGACTTGTTTCCCAAGTATTAGCTAAATTTCAGCTGCCCTAGGATTAGAATTTTTCTTTGGCACTGCTATAAAAGGGCTGAGTCTCCAAGGCTTGCAATCATCCAGAAAAATTGTCTGCTCCATTTGAAGACAGGATACTCTCCAGAGAAAAGGATTGCAAGTTCTTGGAAGGATTCGAGAGCCAACAACTCAAGTCAAGACCAGGAGCGTATCAACCCAGAGCCTTGGAAGCTGTCTGCGGCATTTGAAGATGGAAAGTAAGTTCCGCTGTGCATTAAGCTTGATTTCTAAGTTCCGCTGTGCATCAAGTTTAATTTCTTGCATAGGAGTAGATCTTGGTTAGGGTTTAAAGTAATTGGTTATACCCACAAGTAAAACCAACAATTGGTATCAGAGCCACCCTTATGTAAGAATTGCAGTTTGAAATCCAAGTCTCCATGGCCTCTAGAGTACCGATTTTTATTTTCATTGAGTTTTATTTCTTGATATCGATTGGGGTTATATGCTGGAGAAGTTTTCCTCAAGGAAAAGATAAAAACGCTGTTGTGATTTTGACACTGAGATAGTTTAAATACTGGGCGTATAAAAATCCTGAGGGATTGATGCCGCGATCTGAAGAAAAGAAAACGATCGGGTTTAGGTACCAGATTGGGTGTTAATCTCTGTCTTCTTGCCACGAATTCATGAAAAATCGATCTGTCTTTTTTTTTGTTCTACGTTTTTCTTTGTAAATCAGTTTGTATTTAAGGGAAGCGATCTGTTTTTTTTTATGAAACGGATCTTTGTAAAATCCTGGGTGTGGAATTATCCCTATGCCACGATCCCAGGTTGGTGGATGCAACATTTGTCTATTTTTTTTTGTTGTTGTTAAAACTCAGCGTGTGGCTTTAACCCTATGCCCACGATTCCATACTTGAGGGATGCAGCGATGGCATGATGGCATGAGTGTACACCATGTTATTCTCTATGTCCACGATCTGGTGGATGTAGCGATTGCGTTAAATTTATACTGTGTGTGTGTTGTTTCCTCTGTCTAGTCCAAGATTATAGAGAGAGAGGCCATCGGTGTTTATTTTTGTTTAAATATTGATTTTTTAACCCTCTGTCTAAGCCACGATTTTTAGTGAAGGAAAATGGGTCTGAGTTTTGAATGATATTTTGAATATTATTTTTGTATTTTCTCTACTAAAATCGATTTGGGTTCAGAGTTTATTTTTTGCCGATTCGCTGCAAATCGAATTAGGTTGGAATGCTATTCTTGTGAAATCTCTGCTAAAATCGGTTTGAGTTCGAAGGTCACTCTTGTCAATTCTCTGCAAAATTGAATGTTATTCCAGAGAAGAAATCGATCGAGGCTTAGGTGTTAGCTATAAGTATTATGCTCTGTTAATCTGTTGATGCTATGATTTCAGAGAAGAAATCAACTGGGGATAGCTATTTGCTCTGAGTTTTGTATTTGCTAAAACTCTGTTTTACTTCATTCCCACAGTTTAATAAGAATCGATCTGCTGTTTAAAATGATGACATGGATTTGTTAGCCTTATACTATATCGGTAATTTTTTTGTTTTCGGTATCACTCTACATGTTTATTATCGATCTAGAAATTACCTTTTGTAGGGAATATAATATTTGACCTCTCATCATTACCGATCTGGGTTATGGATAATGTCTCGGGTATGGTTTAGTAATTAAACTGACTTCATTTATGCAAGTAACGTAATGGTAGATTTAAGTTAGAGCTTTTGTGTGTTTTTCTACTCTTACACTGATTACTGGAAAGACATATATTGTAAATAAATTTCTATATTGTCTGCTTGGAAATGGCAATCTTAAGTTTAGTATTTCTGAATGTGATACTTACTTTTAGAGATGTTAATATTTTACTTGAACAACCACATATTATCAACTGTTAAGTTAACAAATAAGGGTGATGATTTTAGGTATAATTTTGGAATCTAACTAAAGGCGTTTTATGTATACATGTGTTGTTTTCGCATGAGTCAAGCATTGATGTTCGCAAACGAACCGCTCTGTGTAAGACGATTGCAAGGATGACTCATGACAAGCTCAATGGACGTGGGTGTTAGCTTTCCCAAAGGAGGGTCGGCA
>LPNX010886806.1:109229-121044 GCA_001517045.1 Pseudotsuga menziesii | reverse complement strand
TGATTCATATGGATATCTGTGGTCCTTTTCCAAAAGCTACAAGAAATGGTCACCGTTACTTTATCACATTCATAGATGATTATTCAAGATATGGTCATATATACTTAATAAAAGAAAAGGCGGAAGCATTAGACGTGTTCATAAAGTTCAAAACGGAAGTTGAGTTACAACTTAACAAACGTATAAAGTCCATTCGTTCTGATCGTGGTGGTGAATACTATGGTCGTTATGATGGATCAGGAGAACAACGTCAAGGTCCCTTTGCAAAATACTTAGAGGAATTCGGAATTGTGCCTCAGTATACGTTGCCAGGTTCGCCTGCAATGAATGGTGTTGCTGAACGGCGAAATCGCACCCTTAAAGACATGGTGAGAAGTATGATTGCTCGTACAACTCTACCTGAGAATTTGTGGGGAGAAGCCTTAAAGACTGCAGCATACATACTTAATAGAGTGCCTACTAAAGTAGCTAACAAGACCCCTTATGAGTTATGGGTTGGGCGCAAGCCTAGCTTGAATCATTTGAGAGTTTGGGGATGTCCATGTGAAGCTAGGCCTTATAAGCCAAATGAAAAGAAACTGGACGAAAGGACCATTAGTTGTTACTTTATAGGCTATTCTGAACGATCTAGGGGATACAAATTCTATAATCCAACAGAACATACATTTTTCGAGTCAGGAAGTGCGAAATTTTTTGAGGATAATGAGTTTGTGGGGGGAGATATGACAAAAGATAGTATTTTTGAAGAAGAAGAAACGAATGCGAATGAGACTATGGACCAAAGTCCTGGTTTTGTTCAAATTCTGATTGCGTTTAGAAATACATCTTCTGACAATATGCAAACTTCATCATCACAAATAACTCAGTTAGAAACTCAACATGGAATAGAGAACACAAATGGACCTGAACCCAACTCAAACCCTGACATTGACATGACAAATGTTGATGGCCTAGGGCCTGTGGGAGATTCAGAAATTGATAATGATGTTCCTCCTCCTATTGAAGATCAAGTTGTAAATGAACCTCAAGAAAATCTAGTACCTGTGCCAATTAGGAGGTCTACTAGAGAGAAAAGATCTACACAATCTAAGGATTATGCATATCTTCAAGAACATGAGTTTGACATTGGCATGTTTGAAAATGATCCTGTTAATATCAAACAAGCTATGGAAAGCTCTAACTCTCAAATGTGGATTAATGCCATAAATGAAGAGATGAAATCTATGTATGACAATGACGTTTGGGATATCGTTCCGTTGCCTAAAGACAAGAAACCCGTTGGTTGCAAATGGATATTTAAGACTAAGCGGGATTCTAAAGGCAATGTTGAAAAATACAAGGCACGTCTTGTTGCGAAAGGTTTCACACAGAAAGAAGGCATTGATTATAAAGAGACTTTCTCTCTAGTTTCATCGAAAGACTCTTTAAGGATTATATTGGCACTTGTAGCACATTATGATTTAGAACGTCATCAGATGGATGTAAAGACGGCGTTTCTCAATGGTGACATTGATGAAACGATCTATATGAAGCAGCCAGAGAACTTTGTATCAGGTGATGCAGGGTCTATGGTTTGCAGACTTAAGAAATCTATCTATGGGCTAAAACAAGCATCTCGACAATGGTATCATAAATTTCACAAAGTTGTTAGCTCTTTTGGTTTTGAGTCTAACATAGTAGACGAATGCATATACCTTAAGTTCTGTGGGAGTAAATTTATTTTCTTGGTTTTATATGTAGATGACATATTGCTTGCCAGTAACGATAAGGACATGTTGCATCAAACTAAGAATTTTTTATTTAAGAACTTTGAAATGAAAGATCTTGGTGATGCATCATTTGTTCTAGGGATTGAAATACTTAGAGATGGATCTCAAGGTATTCTAAGGTTATCCCAGAGGAACTATATCGATAAGATTCTAACAAGATTTGGCATGGAAAACAGCAAACCAGGAGATACCCCTGTATCAAAAGGAGACAAGTTTAGTCTAAAACAATGTCCCCAAACTGACTTAGATAAAAACATCATGAAAGATATTCCCTATGCCTCAGCTGTGGGCAGCATCATGTATGCACAAGTATGCACGCGTCCAGATATTGCCTTCATCACTGGAATGCTAGGGAGATATTTGAGTAACCCAGGTATGGAACACTGGAAGGCAGCCAAGCGAGTGTTGAGATATCTAAAGAGAACAAGGGACTATATGCTCACGTATCGGAGATCGGAATAGCTCGAGGTCATTGGATATACTGATTCTGATTTTGGAGGATGTGTCGACAGCATGAAGTCAACATCAAGATACATCTTTATGATGGCTGGTAGTGCCGTGTCATGGAAGAGCACTAAGCAGTCATTGGTAGCCTCCTCCACTATGGCAGCTGAATTTTTTGCATGCTATGAAGCATCTAATCATGGCGTATGGCTCAAGAACTTCGTCGCAAGTCTGAAAATTGTGGATTCTATTCAGAAACCACTCAAATTATTATGTGACAACAATTCAGCAGTGTTATACGCAACCAACAACCGAAGTTCGTCAAAGTCGAAGTACATCGATATTAAGTTTTTGGTTGTAAAAGAGAGAGTGCAGAATAATGAATTATGTATAGAACACATAGGTACAGACTCCATGATTGCTGATCCTATTACTAAAGGATTACCACCCAAGAAGTTTCACGAACATGTTGCTCGTATGGGTGTAATATCTATTTAGGATAGTTAGAAAATGTGGGAGTTTGAATATGTTTTAAGTTTTGTTTTTTGATGTTCTATGTAATGCAATTGTAAACAATTTTGATGATATATACAAAGTGCATTCAGTTTCAGTTTCATTATTTCTTTCTTTAAAGTTTGATTTTTGACCTCATACAGTAAAGTAAAGGTGACTCAATTAGAAATAGGCACGTATAATCACACTTGCGTGTAATTTCTAAACTATATGTCCAAATCAGATTCATGTCATTTAGTTATGTTGGCAGCGTGATTTATGTCAGTTTAGTTGCGAATAAATGTGACAAGTGCTGCTTAAGTCCTTTGTTAGCATAATTGATGGACAGAATTGTTTAAGAAATACGATAAGAAAGACAGAAAAGTTGCATGCAATAAAGTTAAGGATATATAATCAAAAGGTTGCACTTGTCCATGTGGGAGATTCTTGGATTTAGAGACGTCTAATTACAATAATTAAGTTGGACATACGTGCATTATGATTATGATATCAAATACTCTCGCAAGATTACATTTATGTAATGATTAAGAAATGCCAAACAATGTGATTAATTAAGTCATGGCATTATACATATTTAAATAAGGATTTGGATACAAATACATATAGAATAATGTTAATCAATTATAATTGTTAATGGACCGATTATAGTTGATTAAAATAATAGCAGTAATAAATTTGAGCTAAATAAGGAAATCAGAATTTATTCTGATTTATTTCAGTTTTTTCTGAAGTTTCCCGATTTCAGGATTTTTTTAAAATCGGAAATTCCAGATTTCTTTTCAGACTTGTTTCCCAAGTATTAGCTAAATTTCAGCTTCCCTAGGATTAGAATTTTTCTTTGGCACTGCTATAAAAGGGCTGAGTCTCCAAGGCTTGCAATCATCCAGAAAAATTGTCTGCTCCATTTGAAGACAGGATACTCTCCAGAGAAAAGGATTGCAAGTTCTTGGAAGGATTCGAGAGCCAACAACTCAAGTCAAGACCAGGAGCGTATCAACCCAGAGCCTTGGAAGCTGTCTGCGGCCTTTGAAGATGGAAAGTAAGTACCGTTGTGCATTAAGCTTGATTTCTAAGTTTCGCTGTGCATCAAGTTTAATTTCTTGCATAGGAGTAGATCTTGGTTAGGGTTTAAAGTAATTGGTTATACCCACAAGTAAAACCAACATATTATTGGCCAAGCGGATATGTTCCAACTTGGAAAGACGGCCAACTTCAATTGGTATAGTTCCAGTCAAATTGTTTACTGAAAACCGCATCCATTGAAGGCGTGTACAGTTACACAGCGCTTTTGGAATATAACCCCAGAGGAAATTAGAGTGGAGGTCCAGTATTCCTAGCGCCTTTAGCTGCCCAATCTCCGGTGGAATTATTCCTGTCAAATTATTTTGGGAAATATTCAGAATACGTAATAAAGAGAGGCTGCCCAGAGAAGGTGAAATGTTACCTTGCAATCCCAATCCAGGCAATATTATGGCAACCACTCGTTTAGTACGCTTTCTGCAGAAAATACCACTCCAGGAGCACACATTATAGGGGTTTTCTGCTGTCCAGTTCAGCAGCGATCCACTGGGATCCAATGTGACTGTCTTTCTGAAGGACAAAAGGGCCTCTGTGTCCCTTTTCTCGTGAGCGTCCATGGATGATGATGCCAATTCAGCTTGCTCCTTCAAAACATAAACATGGGGTTGAAGAGAAGTACTTCCATCGATCTTGTGGTCATCCGGAAGATTCTGGAATAAATCATGTTCCCCGAGAATAGGTGAGGAATGATATGTAATAGTTTCCGCAGTGACAGTGTTTGATGGAATTGTAGTTTCTAGGCTCAGAAACCACACCAGCTTCATTATCGACACAACACCTTTCTCCATTTCTCTCAAACCCAAAACTTACAACCGTAATGCTTCCTCTGAATTCTCTTCTTTGGGAAGACATATGAATGTGGTAGCTCTCATATAAACTGATTGAAGATGCAGAATAAGTTGAAAAGTCTAAAATGATAGAAATCACTATTTTGACTGGTAGATGGGTGTGAAGCAAGTTGCGGAAATGATGAATTAGTTGAAAGATTGGAGAGATCGCTATGCTGATTGGTACACAGCTGTGAAAAGTCTATATAATATAGGAAAAAGATTGGACAAATTGCTGTAATGACTGGTATAACACGGCTATGAAACAAGTTGCGAAAAATGACGAATCCTAATTTAAAGATAGGAGAAATCGCTCTATTGACTGGTACACATGTGTGAAAAGTCTAAATAGAATAGGAAAAGGATTGGAGAAATTGCTGTAATGATTGATATGACTGGTATAACACGACTATGAAGCAAGTTGAGGAAAATGACAAATCCTAGTTTAAAGATTGGATAAATTTCTATATCGTTTGGTACACGGGTCTGAAGCAAGTTGTAGAAAATGATGACTCCTAGTATTGACTGGTACACAGGTCTGAATCAAGTTGTGGAAAATCATGAATCCTAGTTTAAATATTGGAGAGATCGCTATGCTGATTGGTACACAGCTGTGAAAAGTCTATATAATATAGGAAAAAGATTGGAGAAATTGCTGTAATGACTGGTATAACACGGCTATGAAACAAGTTGCGGAAAATGACGAGTCCTAGTTTAAAGATTGGAGAAATCGCTATATTGACTGGTACATGGGTCTAAAGCAAGTTGTGGAAAATGATGAATCCTAATTGAGAGGTCTAAAGCAAGTTGTGGAAAATGATGAATCCTAATTGACAGGAGAAATCGCTATATTGACTGGTACACATGTGTGAAAAGTCTAAATAGAATAGGAAAAGGATTGGAGAAATTGCTATAATGATTGATATGACTGGTATAACACGACTATGAAGCAAGTTGACGAAAATGACGAATCCTAGTTTAAAGATTGGATAAATCGCTATATCGTTTGGTACATGGGTCTGAAGCAAGTTGTAGAAAATGATGAATCCTAGTTTAAAGAGTGGAGAAATCGCTATATTGACTGGTACACAGGTCTGAATCAAGTTGTGGAAAATCATGAATCCTAGTTTAAAGATTGGAGAAATCGCTATATTGATTGGTACACAGGTGTGAAAAGTGTAGAGAGAATAGGAAAAGGTCTATGTTGGTTTTATGAGAGAGTCCTAATTATATTTTTGATTTCCCCAATTTTGTGTTTTATTAGTACATGTTGAATCTACTTTATAGATGGCCCATCTATTTTTTTTTTTATAAAAGCTACTTTATAATGTACCTATAGATCATTTTAAAACACCAGTTTTTATGAGGGTGTAATGTTCAATAATGTTATAATAATTTCATCAACAAAATTTAAGCAATGGGCTTGCAAAAATGATTGCTTTCACGAAGTGAAAATCATTCACATAATTGAAAATAAAACTGGTTAGATGGGGTGGGAGGACGGGAGTTATAGATGCCGTTGCAAGCTATGGAACTCCTGGAGCTAGATTAGGAAGCTATGGCCCGATATAAAGTATGTGATATGGATCCTATCTAAGGGAAGGGAAACTTGCCCTCTCTCTGTAGTATAGACAGTTAGAACCGAGGGTGAATAAAGGAAGGATCCGAATGGATGCATGGTTCCGGATGGATGGTCTAGCCAAATAAAGGATGGCACAGGTGGGTGGCCCGATGGAGACTTTACCTTCCCTGGGTGGGATCATCGAGATTCTAGTTTTGTCATCTCCCACCTTTAAAAAACTTCTTTTGTTTTGTTTTTCAAACAAGTCAAATTATTTTGTTGATGTTTGGTTTTGTCCTCACCCTTCAAGAAATTTGAAGTGTTGTTGTGGGGAGTATTCGAACCAGTGGCCATTCTAAAAAAGGGGAACCTATATAACTAGCATAAGGTGACATTTATGACAAAACCACAAGAACCCAAGAGAAAAGAAAAAGGCCACCCAATTGTGCATCAGTTGTATTTACCATCCCTACTAATCCCTACTAATGGTGGATGCCACATCCAAAGTTGTTATTCTATTAGATTTCCAACCATGTCATATGATGATGCAGATTCCATATCCTCCTTTTTTTGTACTTAGAATCTACTTAATTCTCACTCCATCTTCTTTTGTCACAAAATGGATGAAAAGGGGTCACATTCGTAATGCTGTTGAACTAATCCAAGATGATGACAATAAAAATAAAGAGAGAGATAGAATAAACAAAAGGGACTTTGACACGGGATACCGACTCTATTAAAAAAATCAATATAGAAGGAGCATTGTGTGTGTGTGTGTTGTGCACACAACATTGACATGAGAAAAAAAAAATCTAACATCTATCATCATCCACAATAAAAAGTACATACCTTAGAGGATAAAACAATTTACAAAGTGTATTTAAAAGTATTATCGCTAAAAAGAGGCAAAATAGATAAAGTAGGTGGCTAGTTGATAATGATGACAAAAATTAGGAGGTGTCAAGGACATACCCCATGTCACAAGGAGCATATTTGTTTTGAAAATGTGTGCACAAATCATTAAGTGTTGATAATTCATAGTCAAACATCTATGCCAAGGTTGGGATTTCAAAAATATTGCTCATCCCTTCCTGACCTTAATGATTTAGTACCTATAGAAAAGATTGTAAATATTCGTATGTTTTTAGAGAAAAACTTATTACTCAAATTTTAACCAAAATAGTGAGAAATACATCCAGGGTAGGTTGCAATAGACTTCTAGAAAAATAGAAATCTGAACGTCAAAAAGCAATATTAGAGGCACCTACACAACATTTTGGAATATGGCGTAAGAATATGAAATGTGAACAATTGGATTACCTTCCGGAAGATATAACTTTTATTTATAGAAACGAGGTATAAATCCCAAAAAATGAGGTTCTTCTAAGGTTGGTATGTTATTTTTTTCCCAAAAAATAATGAATATGTTTGCGTTGGTCCACTTGTTTAGTATGCAAATGGTAGAATTTTGTGAAAAAAATTATATAGAATTGTAGAGAACAGGTGTGTCTAGTGCAACGTTATTTTTCCATATTTATTTATGTTATATTTTTTTTTAAATTCAGGAAGTCAGCGACGCCCTAAAATCACAAGGTCGAGCGTTGGTCCATAACATCTTGGTCTTAACATAGTCAATGAACAATATTTGTTTTTTAGGATGTAGGCCTTTGTGTCTTCTTGTGCGGGTTCTTTTCCATTTTCTAAATAGGTGAGCCAATCAAAAGTTATAGTCAAAGCAAATAACCTACCTTTTCTGTTAGATTGGCGTTAACCTATTTAAAATTAAATAAAAAATAGAAACAGACAATAGATTTAAATAAAATTTACATATTGAGAATCTATAGATAGAGTTACACAAGTGTGTGAATTTTCATTAGCAGTGGACAAGCGTGGCATATGAAAAATCATGCATGAAATACAAGAAGTGGTATAAAACATGTTTTATGTCATAAGACAGTCCAAACCACTTGGTTTGGAAACCCGAACCTAAAACAAAAGCAGCCAAGTCATCCACCACGTAGGTTGGAAAAAAGGTTCCCACCAAAATTCTAAATTTAAATCATGCGTGCATGTAGTTTAAAACATAACGCGCACACACTAGAAGCCTAATCGCGCTTCTAAGTGCGCTCACGTTAAACACATGTCCGCGCATATGTTAAGTTAAAACTTTATTTTGATTTTATGTTCAAGCATTTGCAATGGAATGATCATGATGAACAATGATGAGGAGGAGGAGGAGGATGATGATGAGGATGATGACTATGACTATGATGATGATAATGATGATGGCAATGACGATAACGATGAACAATGATTGTGACGATGATGATGATGATGATGATGACCATGATGATGACGACCATGGCGATGATGATGAACAATGATGATGAAGATGATGATGATGATGATGACGATGATGACGACAACAACGATGATGATGATGATGGTGATCACGAATAGTATGACTGTGATGATGATTACGATGATGAGGATGATGATGGATATGATGGTGATGATAATGATGACCGTGATGATGATAAGGATGATGACTATGATGATGATGATGAGGATGAGGATGAGGAGGAGGAGGAGGAGGAGGAGGAGGAGGAGGAGGATGACTATGATGAGGATGATGAGGATGATGATGATGATGATGATGATGATGAACAATGATGGCGACGATGATTGACGATCATGACAATGAGGATGATGACTGTGATGATGATGACGAGGATGAGGATGATGATGACAATGATGACGACGATGGTGATGATGAGGATGATGATGATGATAGGTTTAATTGAAACTTTACTTTGATTTTCTTTTCAACCATTTTCAATGGAATGATGATGATGACCATGACGATGATGATGAACATGATGATGAGGAGGAGGAGGATGATGAGGATGATTACTATGATGATGAGGATAATGACTATGATGATCATGATGATGAGGATGATAATGACGATGATGATGATGATGATGAACAATGATGGTGATGGTGATCATAAGGATGATGACAATGATGATGATGAGCATGAGGAGGAGGAGGATGATAAGGATGAGGATGATGACGATGACAATGATGATGAACAATGATGGCGATGATGATGATGATGATGATGAGGATGAGGATGATGACGACAATGATGGGGAATAATGATGATGATGATGATAGGTTTATGTGAAACCTTGCTTTGAATTTATTTTCAAGCATTTGCAATGGAATGATGATGATGAACAATGATGACGATGATGAGGAGGATGATGACAATGATGATGATGAGGATGATGACTATGATGAGGATGAGGACGGCGATGATGAAAAATGATGGTGATGATGATGATGATCACAATGACTATGACAATGATTATGTTGATGATGATGATGATGATCATGGTGATGGTTACGATGATGAGGATGATGATGTTGATGACGATGATGATGATGAGGAGGAGGATGATGATAACTATGATGATGAACAATGATGGTGATGATGATGAGGAGGAGGAGGAGGAGGAGGATGACGACGATGATGAGGAACAATGATGATGATGGTGATGATGATGGTGATGATGATGATAAGGATGATGACAATGATGATGATGACGATGATGATTGTGATGATGATGATGAGGATGAGGATGATGATGATGACGATGAGAATGATGATAAAAAATGTTGGGGATGGTGATGATGATGATGACGATGAGGACGATGATCATGACGACGATGATGAGGAACAATGATGATGATGATGATGATGATAGGTTTAGTTTAAACTTTTCTTTGATATTATTTTCAAACATTTGCAATGGAATGATGATGATGAACAATGAGGATGATGATGAGGAGGATGATGACAATGATGATGACTATGATGATGAGGATGATGATGTTGTTGTTGTTGTTGATGATGATGACCATGATGATGATGTGACCATGCAGATGATGATAAACAATGATGTTGACGATGATGATGACTATGATGACGATGATGATGATGACAATGATGATGATGATGGGGATGAGGATGATGATGATGATGATGATGATGAAGAGGAGGAGGATGATGACTATGATGATGATGATGATGACGACGATTATGACGATGAACAATGTTGGTGATGATGATGATGAGGATGATGAGGATGATGACTATGATGATGAGGATGAGGAAGAGGATGAGGATGATGATGATGATGATGATGGTGATGTCGACGATGGTTATGATGATGATAGCTTTAGTTCAAACTTTTTTTTGAATTTATTTTCAATCATTTGTAATGGAATGATGATGATGACCATGACGACGATTATGAACACTGATGATGACGATGAGGATGACAACGACGACAATGATAGTGATGATGAATTTTAATAGTATGACTACGATGACGATGATTATGATGATAATTACGATGATGAGGATGATGATCACTATGATGGTGATGATAATGATGATGATGATGATGACAATGGTGATCATGAGGATGTCGACTATGATGATGATGATGGCGATGAGAATGATGATGATGATGATGAAGATGAGGAGGAGGATGACTATGCTGAGGAGGATGAGGATGACGATGAGGAGGAGGAGGAGGAGGAGGATGACGATGAGGAGGAGGAGGAGGATGATAATGATGACGATGACGACAATGATGAACAATGATGGTGATGAGGATGATGAGGATGATGACAATGATGATGATGAGGGTGATGACTATGATGATAAGGATGCAGATGAGGATTAGGGTGATGATGATGATGATAATGATGATGATGATGATGGTGATGACGATGATGATTGGGATGTGATGATGATGAGAATGATTAGAGGCACCTACACAACATTTTGGAATATGGCGTAAGAATATGAAATGTGAACAATTGGATTACCTTCCGGAAGATATAACTTTTATTTATAGAAACGAGGTATAAATCCCAAAAAATGAGGTTCTTCTAAGGTTGGTATGTTATTTTTTTCCCAAAAAATAATGAATATGTTTGCGTTGGTCCACTTGTTTAGTATGCAAATGGTAGAATTTTGTGAAAAAAATTATATAGAATTGTAGAGAACAGGTGTGTCTAGTGCAACGTTATTTTTCCATATTTATTTATGTTATATTTTTTTTAAAATTCAGGAAGTCAGCGACGCCCTAAAATCACAAGGTCAAGCGTTGGTCCATAACATCTTGGTCTTAACATAGTCAATGAACAATATTTGTTTTTTAGGATGTAGGCCTTTGTGTCTTCTTGTGCGGGTTCTTTTCCATTTTCTAAATAGGTGAGCCAATCAAAAGTTATAGTCAAAGCAAATAACCTACCTTTTCTGTTAGATTGGCGTTAGCCTATTTAAAATTAAATAAAAAATAGAAAAAGACAATAGATTTAAATAAAATTTACATATTGAGAATCTATAGATAGAGTTACACAAGTGTGTGAATTTTCATTAGCAGTGGACAAGCGTGGCATATGAAAAATCATGCATGAAATACAAGAAGTGGTATAAAACATGTTTTATGTCATAAGACAGTCCAAACCACTTGGTTTGGCAACCCGAACCTAAAACAAAAGCAGCCAAGTCATCCACCACGTAGGAAGGAAAAAAGGTT
>LPNX010886806.1:66729-106729 GCA_001517045.1 Pseudotsuga menziesii | reverse complement strand
GATAATTACGATGATGAGGATGATGATCACTATGATGGTGATGATAATGATGATGATGATGATGACAATGGTGATCATGAGGATGTCGACTATGATGATGATGATGGCTATGAGAATGATGATGATGATGATGAAGATGAGGAGGAGGATGACTATGCTGAGGAGGATGAGGATGACGATGAGGAGGAGGAGGAGGAGGAGGAGGAGGAGGAGGATGACGATGAGGAGGAGGAGGAGGATGATAATGATGACGATGACGACGATGATGAACAATGATGGTAATGAGGATGATGAGGATGATGACAATGATGATGATGAGGGTGATGACTATGATGATAAGGATGCATATGAGGATTAGAGTGATGATGATGATGATAATGATGATGATGATGATGGTGATGACGATGATGATTGGGATGTGATGATGATGAGAATGATGAGGAACAATGAAGATGATGATGAGGATGAGGATGATGACAATGATGATGATGAGGATGATGACTATGATGATGAGGAGGAGGATGAGGATGAGGATGATGATGATGACAACGATGACAATGATGATGAACAATGATGGTGATGATGATGATGATGACAACGATGACAATGATGATGAACAATGATGGTGATGATGATGATGATGATGTTGAGGAACAATGATGATTATGGTGACGATGGTAGGTTTAGTTGAAACTTTTCATTGATTTTATTATCAAGCATTTTCAATGAAATGATGATGATGACCATGACTATGATGGTGAGGATGATGACAATGGAATGACGATAATGATGAACAATGATGATGAGGAGGAGGAGGAGGAGGAGAATGATGATTATTAGGATGATGACTATGATGATGAGGATGATGATGATGATGATGACGACGATGATGTGAACAATAATGGTGATGTTGATGATGATCATTATCATGATGACTTTGACTATGATGAAGATGATTAGAATGATGATGATGATGATGATGATGATGATTACGATGATGAGGATGTTGTTGTTGTTGATGATGATGATGATGACCATGACAATGATGTTGAACAATGATGATGATGATGATGATGATGACAATGATGGTGATGACTATGATGGTGATGATGAGGATGATGATGATGATGACGATGATGATGATGATAAGGACACGGATGATGATGGTGAGGATAAGGAGGATGTGGATGAGGATGATGACTATGATAATGATGATGATGACGATGACAATGATGATGAACAATGATGGTGATGATGATGATGATGATTATGATGATGAGGAACAATGATGAGGATGATGAGGATGATGAGGATGAGGATGATGACAATGATGATGACTGTGATGATGATGAGGAGGATTAATATGATGATGATAATTATGATAAAAGTTGATCCTGAGCTTACTGCAGAAAGTTGAGCCTGAGCTTAGTGCAAGAGCTCAGCCTCCTTTTAGAATGTATTTTTGGTACTTTTTCTGATTTGATGGGAAATAAAATTCATCTTGAATTACTTATCCCCTGAGTTCCTTGTGGGATAGGTCATCTCAGTTCATCTTGTGCTCTCTTTAGTCTTTTCTAATGTGCTAGGGGGTAAGATGTTGTTTAGTTGAGATTTTGTTCTTGAATATGGTGAATTTATTATATAAATGATGTCGAACTTATAAAAGTTTGTCTCTTACCAATCTCATTTTTACATAAACATATCCATAAAGTATAGTATCTTTTTTTATATGATTTATTTCAAAAATAAATATTTATTTATCTATATCTATAATATTTAAGTTTTACTTAACTCTCAAAAATGTAAAATTTATATCTTTCTCTTTAACTTTTTAAAAATATATCATTCTCTTTTTTTATAACTTTAAAAAATTATTTGACTCTTAATTGATATTTCTCATTTAATGCAGAGTTTACCCGTAAAAGAAATCAATATGACCAAGAAAGTAGGGTTTTTACACAGCAAGGTTTCCCCTATAAAAATTGATATGACCCTTTGAGAAAGGGTGTTTTCAAAGTAATGGGGGTGTTTAAAATTCCAATACTATAGTGACCATGACTCATGAGTTTCTTTTCATATGATGGATGTTCATCGATTTCTGCAAATGTACGGTCCATAGAATAGAACAGATCATCTGGTACCACAAATATTTAAAAAAATGTGTGGCCATCAGTGTAATGAGTGTTTATATGTGTATTAAATATTTCAATGGTTTTCAATATTTAGTAATGAGATTTCTCCCATTTTCAAGATTTAGTAATAAATATTTATAGTAAGCCATTTGATAATCCATACAGCGTGGCCCCTCCGACATCACATCTATGAAATTTGAAAGATGAAGGATTTTGTAGAGTCCACAGAGCCGGACGCTTTATTTTTTCTTGATAGTAGCTTGGCAATTTCAATTAGTCATGGAACTCACATCCTGGATTTTGACGTGTCAACTCATACAAGAACTCTCTACATTTTTCTCAGTACATGATTGACGACTTATTAACAGAGCTTTATATATCCCATTATTTATATATAACAAGCAACCATTCCAAGTTTGATTCGAGGATGATGACAATGATGATGATTGGGATGATGTCTATGATGAAGATATGAGGATGACTATGATGACGATGATTATGATGATGATTACAATGATGATGACTATGATGATGACTATGATGATGATTATGATGATGATGACTATGATGATGATTATGATGGTGATGATGGTTAGTGTTGGAGGCCTCCCTTACCCTCCACTATCTATAGGTAAGGAGTCTAAGAAATCATAATGGAACCCATGGGCCTAAGAATAAAGTAGTGGTGAAGACTATATTGTAAAAATACTCATACATGAATGAAAACCAATACATTGTTGAAGAATGTTAGTCATAAAATGGGATAAATGTTAGTGAGTAAATGTTGTAAATGTTAGGCAGAAGTGCACGCGTCTCTTTGTGCGTACGCATTAGTATGCACATGCGCTCTTATACATGTGTGCGCGCTCATAAATATGTGTGTATGCACCTGCTACTAGTTAAAAAAAATAGAGATCTGGATTCCCAGGGTTGCTACCGATTTTCACAGGTTTTCTACAACTGTTCGTGCATTTTGTGCTCTTGAACTTTGCAATTTGGCTCAAACTCAATCATCAATTCGAAACTCTTTGATCTATTGGATAGAAGATCACTCTTGGAATATAACAAACATATTCAGTGGTCTTGGAAGTTAGTGGATAGATTCAAACTCCAAGTTTTCATTGCAATAAGAGATCATTTTGAATAGGTATGCTGAATTGTAAATAATTGTTTTCATTCACAAGATTTCAGATCATTTCATTGATGTATGTTTTCTCATATTCCTAATAAAATATCTATCTCATAGACAACAATTAATTTCACAAGAAGAATTCCCAACTTCACATCTAAACAAGCCTCATATTCTCCATACAAGATGAAGTATGCAATCTTAACTAATTTACACTTGCACATGAATATATTTTGATTTCACACAATGATGGCATAGATGAAGTTATCTTTTGAGACTCTTAAACTTAAAAACAAAACCTTTGAAGCAATAATGGGAGAGGGTCCATATTGAATAGTTCACCAAATTGTCCATATTTTTTATGCAAGATAAAGTATACAATGTATACCAATGATCATTTGCACATGAATATATTTTGATTTCCCACAAGGATGGCATAATGAGGTTCTCTATCGAAACTCTTCAACTTGTATAAAAACCTTGGAAGAAATCATGAGAGAGGTTCCATATTGAATAGTTCACCAACTTATCCATGCTCTCTTGTTCATGCTAGATTTATCATAACATGCCTTTGAGCTTGACAGAGATGCCTCTACCCCAATGATTTCTCCCTTTTTCGGGGGATTTTCAACCTACTCATTGTTTAATTAGTCAATGTATTCTCTTTAGTTAACTTGTAATACCTTCTCATTAGTTCACTCATCTTGTTGTGAGCGCCAATACTTTTTGAACACAAAGGAAGCCATAATCCTATAGCTGTAATAACTGCAAACTTGACTCTCTTTACTTGACTCAAATAGAGTATAGAAATCAAACTTTATTTTGAACATAAAGAGTTGACATGCGTCATGTTTCTTGTATAATGGAACTAATACCTTATTTTTTGCTTCTTATGTAGGGGTAGACCTCATATTTTTGATAAAGAAACTTTTGGAGATGGGAAACTCACATAACATAGTAAGAAAAATTAGAAGGAATATGCCCATTGAAAAGGAAAATGAGGTAAGAGAAAAGGCCAGTTTGGAAATGGAGAGAGTGAGACATGGTCTATATATTTTCACTGATACTACGAGTGATCCTAACAGAGTTGATGACACAACAACCTCTACTTCAGAACAATGGGTGAAGCGGCTGCATCCAATGGAATTAACTCAAATTCCAACATTAACATAGTCTCCAACCAACAAGCCATCAACAATCCATGTTGAACCTCTTGAATACATAGGTATATTGAGAGATGGTAAGTATCAAGCGTTGGACCTCAGAGAAATGACTAATTTTCAATCTTTCCAAGAAGACCACAACCATGTCGAGCACATTGCCAATATAGACCGACATGTGAATGAAGCGCCACAACAAAGAAGCCCTGGGATTCATAGCTCATGTCCACCTTCCCTACCTCAACCGTATAGTGCAAGAAAAAGGACTCCTAGATGTATCCATGTGGATGAAATTTGTCTCTCAGGCCTTGAAGGTAAGTTTCCCAAACGCACTATCGATTGGAAATGTAGCAAATTAATGAAGGAATATTTTAAATACAAAGGTGATTCAGGCAAATGTCAATTAATATGATGTTTGTTAAATTCAAATTTTTTAGTTGTTGTGAGGAGAATTATAGGTATAAAGATGGTTATAATTTCAAAGGCTAACAATCATATTGTTAGAAATATCCAATTTGCTTTTAGTGCAATTGGGAAGACGTCTCGTAGTAAAGATCTTTGTGCGGCTCATCGTGTGTTATCAGAATCAGTTGTAAGCAAGTCTACACGACAACGTTACCTCCTTTCACACACTTCTCACATACTTAAATTAAATATAAAAAATGTTAAGAAGTACTCTCCTATAAGAGAAAATATTCAGACTCCAAGTGGAAAAGATTGTTGGGCTTTTGTGGGCAGTTTTCCTCATTGAGAGATGAAGCTAATTGATGTTGTTAAGGACTTAGTACAAAATTTTTTGAATGATCATACCATACCTTCATCTAACCAAAGAGATGTGCTAAATCTAAGAAAAGGTTCTAGTGAATGTGAACCCCATGTCAAACACTTGCATGATACAACACAGACTGAACTCTATGAGATATTCATGAATGAGCACACACAATTGAACCTGAGACAAAGGTCCTTTGAGAAATGTAAACATGGTACATTCGTATATGCATTGATAGAAACAAATGTTGTTGTATATACCATGTAGAATATGAATATTTTTATGACACGTATAAACATATATTTTTTTATTTGCATACTAACCTTGAGCAGGACTGCAATGAATCCGTAATACCACCAAATGCATCGAGATAATTTATCATCAGCATCATGTGTCTAAGGCATGAAGGACAAAAATACTATGGAAAACCACGTCTATATGGGAATTGTTCTAGGTTCCGTGGGTTTTCTCTTTTGAACCGTTGCATTCATGGAAGCATTGAGCATCAATTTGGAAATATGAGTGTGGGGATGTCGAGCTTCAAGTACGTAACCTATCAATCATATAGTACACACAAAAAAAAATATTGCATTGGTGAATTCACAGGTGCAAATTATTATTGCATGCTCTTCCTCTTACATGTTAAGTTTCTACATATACATTCTTTAAAGGTAACATTCTAATACGACCCTTGTTTTCATGGAAACAGGTACGGGTATGTGATTTTTTTAGGGAGTTCTACAAGAAAACTGAGTATTATGTTCATTATGTGCATGTAGCGCGATGGCAGGATGAGAAATATAGAAAATACGGGAACAAATTCCCCATTGGGACCATTTTTTCAATTGTGGATTTTGAAAAAAACTACACCTTTTAGCCACAAAATGAAATTCATAGTCAATACCACCATTCCAACCAAGTCAACATCATAGTATGTATTACGTATAGGCATGGACCTGAGACAAGCATTAACAACAGGATAATATAGAAGGAGACAAACTTTTACATAAGTGATGATAGATGCCATGATCTGCATTATGTGCAATGATTGTTTTCAAATTTTCTATGATTAGCTAAAAGAGGGAGATATATAGATGGATCAGTATTAGATATGGTTAGATGGTTGTGCGGGCCAGTTCAAAAATTCATGAGTCTTCCAATGGACGAGCATGTTACATAAGACTTACAACGTGCCTTGTATATAGAACTACATTGAGACTAGGCATGGCAAAGGTGAGAATGGTGGGGCCAGTGCATGCATCAAGACCTCACTATGAAGGGAGGAGATGAGGTTTACTGGAAACCACCATATCAAAGATGTAGAATCCATATTTCAATGGTGCTCTGCAACAATGTCAGACTAAACTAAAGTACAACATACATCAACAGGGGAAGGAAGTCCATTCATGAATTTTTGGCATGTGGTTGACATCGATTGATCCCATTATGATAGTTGAAGAATAGTACAAGGAACATGTGGATTTCGTTCGGTTCGAAGATCAAACAACCCCCTATTTGAAATATGGATGTGGAAACTTTCTTGCTTTTGCATCCCTTGTAGCAGTGGTGAATGGGATGAATTTGAATCCATGGATTGGGTTGATGATTGGGATTGTGTGTCACTTATAGTAGACCCATGCCTAGTCGTTGAAACAACCCACTTAGAGGAGGGTTAGTTAGCAATTTCGACAGACTATGACAATATCTCAGATCTTGTACAACCAGGACATATATATGCAGTTGTTTCCCCAAAACAAAATGAATGGGGCATGTATTATTGGTTAGTACGATGCATTCAAGGTAGGAAAATCCTAGATGGATCATTGATTGATGATGAAGGCAATGAATTTCCTATTAGCTCGATGGTGGTTAATAGTGAATATCTTACACTAGATAGGAAATCAAGAAGAACTAGTGGGAATGTATTCGTGGATTACAGACTAGGTTCTATGGTCTATCACTTCAAAAACTTGATTTTTGGCATGAACATCCATCTACAGACAATGCCAAACAAGAACTCAACCAAGGTATATTACTTCTTTCCTCATTTATAGAACGAGAGATTGATGGAGGAAATTAGCTACAGAGAGGATCCAGATGGCTATATTGAATGAGATTGGGTAATTGCACTTACACTCCACTTGGGAGAAACCCTAGTTTGAATAATATTTTCTGGAGGCATTCCTGGACCGTCAAGAGTCGGGGGGAGGCCACCCTAGCCATAATCTCATGCCACGATCCCAACGGTATTGACAGTTCATCCATCAGATCCTCAGTTAGCATTCTATGGCGAGTTGCAATAGGCCTGCAAAAGCCATTCAGGGATGCCTAGGCCAAGTCAAGGTCGGGTTCCAAAAACCAAATCAAGCACCGATTTCCAAATCTGTCGACACCTGCAGGTGTGTTTGTGGGTGGCCTCCATGGGAACGCCATTTCCGGTCGCCCGACATAGGGTTTTGCAGGGTCCATGCACCGTTTCCAGGGTTGAATCAACCCCAATAGGGAAAAACCCTAGTTTTCAAAATATGGCATGGAGGCATGCCTGAGCTAGGAAGAGTTAGTTGGGATGCCACCCTAGCCATAATCCAATGCCATGATCCCAACGGAACCGACGGTTCATCCATCAGATCCTCATTCAACGTTCTATGGTGAGTTGCAGTAGGCTTGTAAAAGTTGTTCAAGGATGCCTGAACAATTCAAGGTCGGGGTCCAAAAACCAAACCAAGCGGAAATTTTCAATTCCGTCGGCTCCTGCACGAAGTGTTCAAAATTGAACCCTTCACAACCCTTCCAAAGGGTTCTATCCCTTCCCTGAAGTGTAAAGTTAAAATTTCCCTTCAAAAAAATTTTAAAATATGAATTTTACCCTTCCAATCAAGATGGGCATAATTTATATCAACATTTCAAAAGAAGGGAAACATTTGAAATTACGCATCCATATAAATTTGTCAATATGTTGAAATTCCTATGCTATAAAGTTCAACTCATCATTCAAAATATTGGAAACATGATAAATTATAATCACTCACTCACTCATTTCATGCATTCACTGCTTAGTTATACAAGATGGACAAAAATCATTGATGAGTACAAGGCACTAGCCATCGAGATGTGACTCTGACTACCAAGTCACTTGGGGCTACAATCTAAAGTGTGGAAATGTGTCAACAACTATGACTATAAAAAAAAAGAACAACTACTAGTATACTACTAGGCTCGAAACGAGATCAAAACTTTGTGCCTACTATCTATGTGAACCTCGAAACCAATGTCCTTTCTTTTTTGGTCAAAATGAAATTAAAAAAGGCCAGTTTGATACGTCCTCCCCTACATTAATTCATTTTTTGCATGAATATCATGGACTCATGACAACTATAAGCAAATGCAAATAATGGCATGTAGCTAAGATCAGAAATTGTAGAGAGTTCGATTTATGCATTGCTATAGAAAGGTGTCATTGGGCACTCGATATGGAGAAATAAAGGTTATTAATGAAATGAAAAAAACAATTGTTGGCTCAAGGATAGTATTCAATTTGATGGGTGGCATGATCATGATGTGATCTCCCTCCATCATTCCAAACATTTGTGGTTTCTCACAACGTTTGTCCTCGGCACCACCAAAATACATGTAACAATTACTTGTGTTTACATCATCTTCTCTTTAAATCCTCATCTCATAATCATAAATAAGGATTATTATGCATTCAGATCTTCACCTTATAAACGGAGTTGACGCAAAGAATAAGAGACAAATATAAGTAAGTCTTATATTAAATTTACCATATAATTCTTTAGTTAACACTATCAACTGAGATTTGACACGTTGGATTGTTGTGATATTCTTATCACTCCTTACCACTGTGATTCAATGCATTCTTTGAAGGTGAAGTCCATAATTTTAGGTCTTCTTCCTCATTATCATGCCTTTTGGTAAGACAATAAATAGGGTAGTGGCCTGCATTAGCATGGAAAATGATTTCGACATAGAGGTTATACACATTAATTGTTTTCATTAAATAACTTAAATTCCTACCCATGACTATTGATTGAGTGAATCTTGGACTGGTATGAAACAAAACAAATTTTAGAGTCTCTATCACTTAATTACTCACACCTAGAACTTCTCAAATAAAGCCATTAATAAAATTATTTTGTTGTTTTGGTTCAATGTAAAAGGAAGACTGTTGAGACTCATACATGTAGTGAGTTTCAATTGACTTAGGCTTGATTCCATTTCCCTTTCATTCCATACAAGTATGCTTTCACGAAAAGTATTGAACAAAAAAATTCGATGCCCAGAACCTGGTTATGCCAGATTTGCTAAATTGCTTGGTATGCAGGAATTTCTTTTTTAATGTTTTTTTAGTTGTGTATTACTTTTTCTTAGGTTCCCAATCCTTATCATTCTTACATCTCTCAAGCATGGACCCCATTTTCATGTTACTTTCAATTCGACATAACTCGAAAACCAGAGGATGGATCGATGAGCCATCGACTCCATTGGTCTCCTAGCATGCCATTACCTTTAGTGGGTCCTCTTCACCACGTTTGCATGGTCGAGTGAGTTCATTGTGCAGTGGTTTCATAAAGTAGGGTTTTTCTCAGTTTCCTTCAATGCAATTCTCGCATTAGTGGATCAACTCTGAAAAAACCTCCACCATGCCAGTATTGGTAGTGTTCCCATATCGGCATTTCCCACACACACTTTTTGGATCCAACGGCATGCAATCTTGCTGCTCCGTTTGGTTTTACGCTCCCGGACCGAGAGTCACCAAGTGTCCCTAAACGAAATTTTCATGCAAATTTCAACTAGACATAACTTGAAAACCGAAGGTCAAATCGACAATCCATCGAGTCTGTTGGTTTCCTGGCATGCTATTACCTCTAGTGGTCCCTCTCCACCATGTTTGCATGGACGAGTGAGTTCATTGTGCATCGGTTTCTTAAACTAGGGTTTTTTTCGGTTTCCTTCAATGCAACTCTCGCATTGGTGGGTCAACTATACAAGCCCTCCACCGTGCTAGTATTGGTAGTGTTCCCATATCAAAATATCCCATACACACACTTGTCAGAGCCAACATCATGCAAACTTGCTGCTCCATTTGGTCTTTCACTCCTAGACCGAGAGTCACCAAGTGTCTCTGAACGACATTTTCATGCGACTTTCAACTCGAGATAACTCGACAACCAGAGGTCATATCGATGAGCCATCGAATCTGTTGGTTTCTTAGAATTCCGTTACCTCTAGTGGGACCTCTCCACCATGTTTTCATGGCCTAGTCAGTTCATTGTGCATCGGTTTCGTAAACTAGGATTTTTCTCAGTTTCCTTCAATGCAACTCTCGCATTGGTGGGTCAACTCTGCAAAACCCTCCACCGTGCCATTATTGGTAGTGTTCCCATATCATTTTCTCCCATACACACTTGTCAGAGCCAATGGCATGCAATCTTGCTACTTCGTTTGGTTTTTTGCTCCCAGACCAAGAGTCACCAAGTGTCCCCGAATGACATTTTCATGTGACTTTCAAATCAACATAACTCAACAACCGGACATTGGATCGAAAAACCGTCAAATCCATTGGTCTCTTCGAATGCCATTACTTCTAGGGTGACCTCTCCACTACATTTTCATGTCCCAGTGATTTCATTATGTATCGGTTTCATAAACTAGGATTTTCTTAGTTTCCTTCAATGCAACTCTCGCATTGGTGGGTCAACTCTGCAAAACCCTCCACCATGCCAGTCTTTGTAGTGTTCCCATATCGACATTATCGATACACACTTGTCAGAGCCAATGGCTTGCAATGTTGCTGTTCCATTTGGTTTTTCGCTCCTAGACCAAGAGTCACCAAGTGTCCCTGAACGACATTTTCATGCAACTTTTAACTCGACATAACTCAGCAACCAAAGTTCGGATCGACAAACCGTCGACTCCGTTGGTCTCTTGTCATGCCATTACCTAGTAAAAAATAGATCATATACCTAAAATCTGTGTACCTACACTACAACAAAGAAACTATAGTTTCATGAATTGCAAATAGAAACACATAAATGTATGGATTAGAAGTAAAAACTCATACATGAATTACAAGTATATAGCCAATTAGGGTTTCATGGATTGAGAGAAATTCCCATACATAGAGATGCTTTGTTATTTTAGTTTCTCTTATGTATAACCACTTAGACCATATACCTAATCTACAAGATAAAATAACAAAAAAACTAGGGTTTCACGAATTACAAACCATAAACCTAAAAACTAGGGTTTCATGAACTACAAACCACAAACCTAAAAAATAAGGATTACAAATACCAAGACCAGATACCTAATCTATAAGAACAAATATCAAGAAAGCTAGGGTTGCTTGAACTAGAAACCACAAACTTAAAAGCTAGGGTTCACATATTTAGACATAGAACTACAAAATAGGGTTTATTAACTCATTATATTTATATCATTATATTTGTTAGTCAGACTTAAATAGAAACTAGTAGACCATATACATAGAAGATATATATCTGCACTACTACATAGCTAGAGTTTCATGAACTACATTGGATATAATTTTCCTTTCAATTATGCATGTGGTTGAAGCATGTTAGTGGTGTTGATGGGACATTATCATCATAGCATATAAAGTCAACCTCTTTTGTAACCGACATACATTGACATAGACCCCAATCAATCCACTTTTCATGAAGATAGGACTGTCAAACTAAGAATGATTTCCAGCCAAGTCAAAATGATTATGATAGTCCAAAACACTAATTTCCAGCTTGCCAAAATGTGTGTACAATCCCAAATGCAAGTACTAATGATAAACAAGAGTTGAGATGGCACTTTGAATTAGTGAAAGGTACTGTCAAAACAAAATTATTTCCAGCCAAACATTTAGCATTATGACAGTCCTATATTTCACTTTTTAGATTTTCAAGACAAAGGTACAATATTTTAAGTAAACATCAGTGATAAATAATTTTATAAGTGCCAAGTTTCCAATCCAATGGGACTCTTTAACCAAATCAAATTTCCAGTCAAGTAAAATGTCTTATGATAGTCCAAGATGTAATTTCCAGTCAAGTATGAATGATAACAAGTATATTCACTTGGATTTTGATGACACAATGACTTGCAAGCAATTCAAGGCCTTTTCCTGTATTTTTACAAGTTATGGATGTTTATATACCACTGTCAAATTTGTTTAAGTATGGCTGGGAATGATTGTTTAGATACAGTCCCTTTATGGTGTCTTTGTGCCACTTTAAATTGGGTTTTGGACAAATTTGAGGTGAGGAGTTAGTGAGTGGGTAAGATAGGAAGGAAAGGAAGTGACCTTAGGCTAGGATAGGTGGGTAAGAAGGCTATTAGGGATGCTATAAATAGGATATTACAGTCAAGAATTACGCAAGCTGAGAGGAATTTAAAGGACAAAATAGTGACGAAGTTAGCCTTGCGTTAGGGTCTTAGCATGCTAGGAGGTTAGGGATATGGCTAAGGGAGAAGTTAGGGTAGCTTAGTATGAGTTAGTGGTGTTCTAGGGATGTCCAAAATGGATATTACAGTCAGAGATATAGGGGGATCCGTGGGGGTCTAAGTAATGTGGAAATGAAAAGAATTATCCTTTCTCTAGAGAGAGGGAAAGGTAGGAGCCTAGGGCAACGGTTTTAGCATAGGTTAGGCTAGAATAGAATGGTTTAGGTGTGCCTTATGGCTTCCTAATAGGTAGTATTGCAGTCTAGTTTTATAGAAAGTCCTATGGTTAGTAAATGTTAGCAAATGGAGTAGAAGGCCTATTAATATGAACAAGGTAAGTCCAAAACACATGTAATAATTTTTTAGCTTCTTTTCACTATGATGCTTGCATGGTAACTATGGTCTAAATCTAGGGTTGATACTCTCTATGCATTAATTTCCCATCCTTTCCTTCATTCCTTCATTTATTGCATGTTAATTTATTCTTATCAACTCTAGGCATAAGCCTATTATAGAGCCTCTTTCTCTCATGATTTTTTAATGTATGAGTTGTGGAAGATGAGCTATGTTTTACTTATTTCACTATGGTTTATAAAAGGAGTACTCATGAAGCTCCAACCCTAGCTTATGTGAAGTAATCCATGCTTAATATTTGAAGTATTTCATTTGATTAGTCTATAAAGAATATGTGACATATGACTACAATCCTAGGCATGTTCATATACAAACAAAAAGGTACTTTATAAGAGGCCGCAAGAGATGGTTAGGTAGGGTTGGTGTTAGGGTTTCCCTCCTAGGTATAGGGTTTCATCATTGATTCTAAACCCTAGGTTATGCATGTTAATCCAAAAACACCATTTGAGTTAGGGTTTCCTCATTGATTATAAATCCTAGGTTATGCATGCTAACCTTTAAACTTTAGTTAGGGTTGCAGTTTCCTCGTTGATTCTAAACCCTAGGTTATGCATGCTAACCCTTAAATCATTAAAATTGCAACAAGTACAATAGATCGTTAAAATTGCAAGTGCTCAACAAGAGCATAACAAATATGTATGTATTCAATGAGAGTAAGCAATTCCAACTCCATATTCAAATATTATGGATTGCCAAATTTATCAAAATCAATGTTTTCCAAGTAGATGTAATAAATGCAAGCCAACAACAGTCATGTTCAATATGATTCTCAGCTCATCAATACTATGAAATTTCCTGTCAATCAAATGGTAAGAGAAGAGCATTCCAACATGAATTTCTAGCTTGCAAAATGAGACAATAATTACTATGTAAATACCAACGGAAAGCAAGTGCTTGTTGGTGAAACCCACCAACAAAGCCCCGTTGACAGGGGTTCTCACTCTGTCAATTCCCAACTAGTGAAATATCCTTGAGCACCATCCCAAATAGGGTTTACCCTGCCCAGCAACGTCCATAGAGCGGATGAAGTCTCACCTAAGATGTTCAAGGGAGAGTTGTGAGAATCAAGTTTTTGGCATTGGGGAAGGAGGATATGGCGATCCGATAGGGAGACAATATAACGGCTAGATTAGAGCCTTGTCATTGACATTAAGTCATTTCCACAACTTGTAGAGTGCATCAAGAAATTATGCATACATTATTGATTCAATTCCATAGCATCATACAAGTGTCACATTAAATACCGCATCATTGTTTATTAAATGTATCAGCTCATAGTGCAACAAAACATAACAAACTTAAAGACAGATTGCATCAATATAGTAGAAAGAGATTAAATCACAGCAACATCATAACAAAACAGGTCACAACATCATAACAGATTAGATTGCAGCAGTGATAACAGACAAGATTTTTGCAACAACTATCATATCATATTAATCTTACGTAAAGGATCCAAATTACACAATTCTTCTCCAAACCCAGAGACTACATACATCAGAAAAACCCAGATAAATTGCAGATACAAATGAAATTCTTCAAAAACCAGATCGCACTAGACCTTAGGCGATAATTATCCTCTAATGTAATTCTCCTATGATGATCACAATCCTTCTTTTCTTCCTCTTTTCCTCTCCTCTACTTGAAAAACTAGATCTATAAATAGGCTTGCGCCTTTACATTGAGGGTCCACTTCTAACTAACTTATAACTACTAATGACCTATTGCAACAAAACTTGGTCAAATAATATATAAAATATTCAAAGCAATTATTCTTCCACCCATCGCGCTGATCTGGCCTTGCGCAGTACTGCGTGAGCTTGCATAGCTGCCGCGACACTGCACAACTCACTTACCAAAACCCCTGCCAACAGTGCTTTCTATTGCTATTTGGACAATGAATAAGATTGTCAAACCAATTATAACTCTCAGCCAAGTATGATTATCCCAAAATGTTATTTGGTATTTGGTATTTAAAATTATGATTGTTATTGTACACATTTATGCAATTGTGTATTTTTTTGTTAACTAACCTATAATGTTAAATTTTTTATGCATTTTATTGTCAACATACAGACTTTATTGCTTCGTCAACAATAAGTATTGCAAGTGCATCAACTGTAAACTACTACTGCATTGACATAATGTATGCAAATCTGTAATAAAAGAAAAAGTAATATAAAGAAGTGCGAAATGATATATTAATATATACAAATATCCAATCATATATAGTAGTAGTGAAAAATGGAACATCGTTTCCAATGTCTATACAAAATATGGCAACTAGTGCCCTATACAAAATATGGAAAATCATTCCCACCCTCAATCCTCCCAAAATATGGTCTCTCAATCCTCTTGCCTACCCTCATATCTCCCTGGTGCACCTCCAAAATCGATCTTCCCCTTCTTCGAGCTAGAGGAAGGTCGTTTCTTCTGGTAGCTTCGACCACCTCCCCTTGGGCTCTGAAATGATAACAATCAAATGTCAACTCCTACATGCAATTATACAAGTATAAAACAATTTAAAAATCAAAATTATGTTTTCAAATCTAAATAGCTCACCTTAGATGATACTATAAGTGGTGAGCGGGATACCCTCCTCCGTGATCCAAGTCTCTCGACAATGCCACCCTGCAACATTTAAACAGTAAGATAACACATACAATTTATTTCCTATGTTAATTTTCGTTAATATTGCACAATATTTTCATAAACTATTCAATCTCGCCATGAACAGAACAGGTTGGCCCTAGGGGATGGTAGGTGGAGCAATCGGGCGGTCCTCAGGGGTGGTAGGTGGAGTAGCTGGCTGGTCCTCAGGGGTGGTAAGTGGAGCAGTGGGATGGAAAACCTGCTCTAATACTAGGGTGGATGGCATAGCAGAGGATGTATCCATATCGACGTTCTCTACAAAACTAGGGGGCACAGTGAGAGAGGGCGTGGAGTGGAGTGGGAAAAGTGGTGATGTATGGCGATAAACCCCAACTGGCTGTAGAATGGAACAAGACACCATAGAAGAGGAAATGAGGGTGGTGGGAGAATATGGGGTAGAGGGATGAGGTCTTGGATGGGGTGGAGGGAGGGTTGAATGTGGATGGACGGTGTATCGTGGTTAGAAGGGGGAGGGTGGAAACATGGGAAATTGCAAGAGAGGGGGTGGATGGGTGGGGCGAGAGGGAGTGATCGAAGGTTATGATGAAGAAGGGGGAGCTGGATGGGAGGAAAGGTATGGATGGAACGGGGTGGGTAGGGATGGAGGGAAAGAGACAGGTGTGCCAGGGGATACACCTGGCATATATGGTGGGGAAAAGGTGATTGATCGAGAGATAATAACACCGATGTGCCTATGTACTCGAACATGCATACATATTCATGGCCTCATATATTAGTACATCAAAATATAACTATACAAAGCTAAGACATCAAAACTAAAATTAAATTTATACTTTAATACACGATACCTGCTCACAAGGGGATCTTCTGATCCCCATCGGGGATGGCTGATCACTCACTCCTACAGACACCTGTGAAAAAAAATACTTAGATTGAATTACTAAATATTAACTACATTGGATGATAATATTAACTACTAACATTAAATTTAATTACTGAAAGAAAACTACCTATGTGTATGGTGTCGCGATGTCCTCTGCAGCTGCCATGGCTCCATCTAGGTTGAAGGAACCAACACCCTCCCACCCGGGTGTTGGAGTGTCATGTCCCCGTCCCTCAACCGGCGAAGAGGGCGCGACCAACACAACCGGGCAAAATGCCCAATGAACATAAACAGAAATCAAATAAAATCAATGCTGGAATTAAGCATGCACAGATGCATTTATCTTCATTCATACAGCGGAAGCAAACACACATTCCAGCAATTACATATTCATCATAATTCCATATACAATTGATATAATTGCAGAGATAGACTAGCAGCACTCATCTGTCAATGAAGAACTCACCCGCAACCAGCTACGTCGCTGCAACATTCCACCCAACCATAGGCCAGCGTGCTCATCAATCTCTCAGCAGTGCTGCCACCCCCGAGCTGGGCATGATTCCTTCAGGATAAGGGTCAATTGCAGGCTTGCACATAGCCAAGGGGACACAAAATATCCAAACCAACACCGCTGGGCTTCACAGGCTTTCAACAGACAAGCCAAGCCAGCACAGTACAAGGTTCAACCACTGCATACCAGCAGCCAAACAATCCCTTCACAGCTCTGTGAAGAAGTCATAAACAATAGGGGACAGCCCCAAACCATGGAGGAGCACAGCTCAAGTCCAATGGACAACCCAGAGTTGGTTTTGGCCCTAACGTGGCCAAAACAACTCAACCACAACATCCCAGACCAGGGAAACAACAACAATAGCCCAATTTCAAAGTAAAACAATGGCAACTATGCACAGTCCCAAAACACAGAAACTCATCCCACGAATTGGAAACCCACAGTGGCTCAAAACGAAACTGAACACCACAGCCAGCAAAACACAGGGGAAACAGCAGCCCCAAAACATGACAGTGAGAACGGCTCTCACAACATGGGAAAACGACCCAAACACCCTATGCATGAGGAAGAACTTACACCCAACAGCAAAATGCACGGGAAATACTACGTGAGGATGAACAGACCACAGTAGGAAAATGGCTCACTACGAATTGGGCACTACGGCCAACCAAAAACGTGGAGAAGACAAAAACGGGAAGCAATCCCTCTTCGTGAGAATGCACAGCAATGGAGAGGATGCGAATTTGCAGTCAGCGGGTGCTCAGCCACTCGTGGAGAGGAACAAAATGCCCACGGGAGACCAAATTCGTCCAAACCTGTGCGTGAGGAACCAACAGACCCAAAATCGTGGTGAGGAGCTCAAGGCAAAAGCCCCACCACCGATTTTGTTGTGTATGTTTCGGCAATGGGGATAATTGCCGGTGGCATCTCGTGCTATAAGGCACATTATAATTCGGCATCATGTAAACCCGCACATCAATTAAAATAAACCACAACCAGCTACGGCAGTGCAACGTTGAATGAAAAGGGCATGGTTCCAAAGGATAAGGGGTGGGGGAATGTCAAACCTTGGTTGGGGGGAAAAACCCATGTTTTATTGCCTTGTTGTTTTGCCACCTTTGTTATTTGTCACCCTTTTTGTCTCATCCAACCTTGTCAACCTCTTTAATGCTCAGCTAGTGGTTGAGGAGTTATGGCTGAGGGCATTTATTGCTGAAGTGGTGGTGGTTGTGGGAGGCTGTCAGCCTTACCCAATTGCCCACTCCACCCACGTTGCCCATTTTTCACCCTCACGCACTCCTCCCTGGTCTGTTCACTCACTCAATACGATTTTGGGTCTGTTGGTTCCTCACGCACAGGTTTGGACGAATTTGGTCTCCCGTGGGCATTTTGTTCCTCTCCACGAGTGGCTGAGCACCTGCTGACTGAAAATTCGCATCCTCTCCATTGCTGTGCATTCTCACGAAGAGGGATTGCTTCCCATTTTTGTTTCTCCACGTTTTTGGTTGGCCGTAGTGGCCAATTCGTAGTGAGCCATTTTCCTACTGTGGTCTGTTCATCCTCACGCAGTATTTCCCGTGCATTTTGCTGTTGGGTGTAAGTTCTTCCTCACGCATAGGGTGTTTGGGTCGTTTTCCCATGTTGTGAGAGCCATTCTCACTGTCATGTTTTGGGGCTGCTGTTTCCCCTGTGTTTTGTTGGCTGTGGTGTTCAGTTTCGTTTTGAGCCACTGTGGGTTTCCAATTCGTGGGCTGAGTTTCTGTGCTTTGGGACTGTGCATAGTTGCCATTGTTTTACTTTGAAATTGGGCTATTGTTGTTGTTTCCCTGGTCTGGGATGTTGTGGTTGAGTTGTTTTGGCCACGTTAGGGCCAAAACCAACTCTGGGTTGTCCATTGGACTTGAGCTGTGCTCCTCCATGGTTTGGGGCTGTCCCCTGTTGTTTATGACTTCTTCACAGAGCTGTGAAGGGATTTTTTGGCTGCTGGTATGCAGTGGTTGAACCTTGTACTGTGCTGGCTTGGCTTGTCTGTTGAAAGCCTGTGAAGCCCAACGGTGTTGGTTTGGCTGTTTTGTGTCCCCTTGGCTATGTGCAAGCCTGCAATTGACCCTTATCCTGAAGGAATCATGCCCAGCTCAGGGGTGGCAGCGCTACTGAGAGATTGATGAGCACGCTGGCCTATGGTTGGGTGGAACGTTGCAGCGACGTAGCTGGTTGCGGGTGAGTTCTTCATTGACAGATGAGTGCTGCTAGTCTATCTCTGCAATTATATCAATTGTATATGGAATTATGATGAATATGTAATTGTTGGAATGTGTGTTTGCTTCTGCTGTATGAATGAAGATAAATGCATCTGTGCATGCTTAATTCCAGCATTGATTTTATTTGATTTCTGTTTATGTTCATTGGGCATTTTGCTCGGTTGTGTTGGTCGCGTCCTCTTCGCCGGTTGAGGGACGGGGACGTGAGATGGAGACTCATCACTAAATAGTTGTACATTAAAACAAATCAATTCATCAACATCTGATTCTAGGTCAAATTTATTATAAATCATGAGATTGCATAATGTATAATCAATATTTGAACATTAATAAAACAATAACTAACATGGTGTAGGTAGCTCTCTGTTGCATGCTCCTGCATGGGAACATGGCATGGATTCCCACAACAAGAACAATGATGTGGCACTGGTACAGGTTTTTTATATTCTCTTTGAATATACCAGTGCCATAATGTTCTCTCATTCGAGCCCTATATTGGCTCAAATTGGTTATCTGACTATGGGAAATGTTGATGGAATCTATTATGTTTTATAGTGATGAGGTGAGGGAAAATCGAGAGGGTTCCCTGGTGTTCTTCAACTCATCACTCAGTATTCTTAATTGGTTTAAATCCCCGTGTAATTCATCTTCGAGATTTTATTCATTTAATTTGGGGTTTATTGGGTTCTATGATCGGTTTTTTTCACCCCTTTCTTGGGATGGTTCATTGGTATTTGTCATTATGTTTAGGCAATTTGTATTTGTAATATCATATTATTTCCATTTCAATTCATTTGCAATTTTTTTTTAATTTTGTATTTTATTCGAAAAACAATAAAAAACATTAAAATAAACCAAAAGAATGCAAATACTACTCCATCTAGCTTACTCCAATGCAATGGGTGTCATTTTAGGCTTCTTGGACACTTCCTTTGGGCTTCGCGGGTGTTGTTTTCGCATATTGGGATGTCGTTTTTTGATGGCTTGCGTGCTCATGGGTCGACTGTGAATTAAAAAAGCTATTCTCTTTTTTTTAAACATAGGGATGTGCACATGTCCCTGTATGCGAACGCACAAAACATGCACGCACGTCCACATACATGTGCGTGCACATACACGGGAGCGCGCCATTAGGGGCATGTGTGCGCTCCTATTGTCCACTCTAGAAATCTAGCATGGAGGTTCGCCACTGCCGAAGCAGGAGCACGTGCGCACATCCAAGGGTGCATGCACGTTTGTGTTTTTTTCTGCTCGCGCACTCCCATTGCATCATAATTGGGTATCATCTTCTTGTAGGCGCCCATGTAGACTCATTTGCAATCTCTTGGTTTGATTCTAAATTTTTCCTTTCAAATAAAGGTAGTTCTATTCCAAATCTAATTTTTCCATGGTTGTTTGGAAAAATAACTTTGTATTGCAATCCCCTTTTCTTAGTCACCATATGTGGAAATTCTGACTCTAGAAAAAATTATTCTTTCACCTTCAAACCCTCCTCTTTATGAATAATTAGTTATATCTCATTTTGAATTATAGGATCAATTCTTATTTAATAATTGGTAAGTGTGTAGTTGTGATATCTCCATATATATGTCCCTCCTCTAAAATAAATAGCACAATATTGAATTATTATAGATCTTAACGTAAATGTAGAGATAAATTTAATTTATTGAAATACATGCATTGTAGAGTTGTAAAACAGCATAGAGTGATCCCACCACTCTTGAAAATTAATATCCATAATCCCTAGAAAGGAGGTCCACACCATTTCAAAGAAAGTGGATTGTTATGTGACCTAAAATTGGTGATTGTAAAGAAGGACAGATGAATGGTATAAGATACCCGAGGGAGAGAGACATATATAGTTAAGAGTTCTCGATTATTTAAGAAATGGGAAGTCACCAGAAATTGGTTAAATCAATGAACAAGCTAGTGGGATCTAGATCAACAAATATTGTAGGTATACAAACCATTTTGGGAGAGAGCACCCACCTTATGACATTGATATATCATAGCTTAGAGACGCTTTTGAACTGCAACCACTAATTGAACAATAAAATTATTTTTGCCTTGTATAATAAAATAATTTAAAGGACTTGTAGCAATGCATGGTTGATCTGACAAAGATTGGATATATTCAACCAATGTTTTAAAGATTTTTCCCATGACTTTAGTAAGTAAGACTCAACATATGCATGTTGTTGTTACAACTTGACTCTTGATTGAACAAACATTGTGAACTTCAATGTAAGCTAATAAAATGGATTTTTGGGCTTCATTTCATCCAAAACATAAAGAAAGAAAATGGAGACAATAAAACATACATGTATTTGTGCAAACTTTAGCATTAAAGAGCTTATGAATAATCTTGAAGGTAAGAGGGTTTGTTGGGAAAAGTAGCGATTAAAAAATATATTGCTCTTGAAAAATGGAAATCACCATGTATATCATTCAATTATTTAGAAGGAATTATTCAACGCCTTCCCATTATTAGGAAAATGGATGGTTTGGAAAGTTAGTAGGTGTCAAAGGATGAGAGTAGAAGGTGATCCTTGGATGGGGTGCATGGGGGATTATACACTCTTTTAAGTAATAAAATCAATGACAATAAGCAAGCATACATACTATATAGAAATGGTTCCTAATGAAAAATCAACTACAATATGGAATCAAAAGTGGAAGGAAAATGTTCAATTGGGTGTCCAAGGAGAGCTAACAAAAGAAGGGAAGATCGAGGAAGCTTGACAACAATGTTATTAGATGGAACACAAAATGTAGATGAAATTTTATGGTCTAAAAGAATCCACAATGGGTTATACAATGAAATTACGGTACAAAGCAATCATAGAAGAGAGAAGAAAGTAAGACATTGTAATGCTGGAAACCTATAGGATAACTTAAACGTCCACTTAATCACATATCTTCTTATGGTTTGCCTTGTCTAATAATGTTCAAGATTGACCTATGAAAACTATAAGAAGATGTAGAACAACAAACAAAATGAGGTGTCCTAAAAGAGGGAGAATGAATCTATATACCGACAGTGTATGATATGAAAGAGGAAAGGTGAATATATAGATTACCTATTTGTGCATTGTTTACATTCAAAAGAGACATGGAAGGAGGCATTGAAAATATCTCATGGTAAAACCAAAATGAAGGGACATGTTGTAGAAGGATTCTTCAGTAAAATATCTTAGAATTCATCCTTGCATTATGATATGGACGATTTGGTTGGCTACAAAGGAAAATATTTTTTTAAAGAAGAAATCATTCTAATACAAATCAATCAGATCATATATGGCTGTCAAGGAATTTAACAACCTAAGAAAGGCTTCGGGTTATTCTGAAAAAAAGTGGAGTGTGAGGATTAATATTTACAAGGTGAGAGTACCTTATTTGTTTTACTAAATGGGAGAGTGATGTAAAAATCATAGTGTATTATGTACACTTTGGTTATTGCTGAAAAGAGATGGAAATATGTTTAAACATCACATAAGTAATAGGCCCGACTCTAAATTCATTGTGGAGTGGATAAAATTGCTTCTTTAACTCCTGAAAACTTCCCTTGTCTAGATTTGTCTAGTTAAACTTAACTCCATTTCCTTGAAACATGGATAGAGGTCTAGTAATTCTTGAGAACCCCGGTATGACCCTTCATCTCGGAACGTATTATCCCCACGTCTTCCAATAGCTAGGGGTGTGGGAAAACTTACTCCATCCCCGATGGTCCCACCTACCATTATAGTTAGTAGGACATCGGGTTCCATCCCGAACATAACTTATTGATCCAACCAAAGTAAATGCAATAGTTTCAACAATGTAGACAGTTGAGAGGAGCCATAGTATTCTCAAAGATAGATCTGAGATATGGATATCACCAAGTCAGAATCAAGAATGGCAACATTAGTAAGACAACATTTAGAACCATGCTAGAGAAGTAAAGGAAAGGGATAAAATGAGCCTTCCCAGAAAGAGAAACCACCCTTATTAAATTCATAAAGTTGTCAACAAGCTTTCTCGGGAGCAAAGAAAATTCATCAGGTTGTATGAACTATAAGTTGAATAAATAGATGTCCTTCTCATGGATAGGATTAAATATGGGAGACGCCATTTCATTGTTTTCACCTTCCTACATGTCTACAAGGAGTTTAATGAAAACATCACCCTAATGAGGCTCTTAAAAAAATATGGACATAACTTTCCAACCATGACCCATTTAATCCATGTTTAATTTCACTACTACACAATTTATGAAGAAAGGAAGGAACAAAACAATAAAACAAAAATTAATGTTAATTTTCCATTTGATGTTATTGTAAAAGTAAAATATAGATGAATTTTTTTTATATAAATTTGTGATGAAGACACCTGAGAAAAACTCTTAGTTCTCACTCAAGCTGAAGCATACTCACAATGTTATTTTGAGAGTACCAATATGAAATTTACATATGTATATTTGATTTCTCTATGAAATATTATGATGGTTCCTATGTGAGCTCCATTTTTCTCATTCTTTAGCTATGCTTTTCACTTAATCTTTAATGACCTATTTTGTTAATGATTAAAAAACACATTCAAGTTAACCTTTATTTTAAGATCATAAACTTCTAATCAAAATTAGTGATTTCTAAATCAACTCCCTTCAACACTTTTTTTCCATTCATTCAAATGTACAACAACTACGTTGATCTAAATTCCAATAGGTTATCATCAGTAACATATTACAACATTGATATCCTACTACCTCGCTAAAACAACTCCTACTAGCACACAAGAAGACCATCCACCAATAGTTTTGAGCTTGGGACTATAAAAGACCAAAGGAGAATGGTTTTTTTCATCCAACTATATGTTGAAGCCCTCCTTGACTTTACCCTTAGCCATTCAAAATCTATAAGACCTTTCAAAACAAGACTTTGTGATAACCTATTTTAACTTAAGTAATGAAATACCCTACCTTAATTTTAACTATAAAACACCATAAACAAATTTTTTAATATGATTATGAAAAGTATAAACACAAAACATATTATATATTTTATCCAAAATAATCCAAAAAAATATATTATATTATAATTTTTATCATACCTCTCATCACATCAAATGTATACACTATATACTCTTAAATACCCTTATCCCAATTTTATCAAATAAACAAACTAAACACTCTTAAATGTCCTTATTCTAATTTTATCAAATCGATAGAAAAAAATACCCTTAAATGCCCTTATCATAATTTTATACAAATGAAGAGATTAAATACCAACACACGATTACTATTAAAAGAATGCCCTTATCCTAATTTTATACAAATGGAAAGAATAAATACCAACACATGATTATTGATTAAAAGCACCATCTGCACAATCTGGTTAAAAAGTTTATATAAAATTTATTTAAAAAAATTAATTATTATTAAATAAATATTTAAATTAATAAATATAATTTTTTTTTAAAAATACTTATTTACTTTTTACTTTTTTTTCCAGTTTGTACAAAATTATTTTCCTTAAAAAACACATACAACTATATACCTCTACCATACTCTATAATTAATTATAACAAATGGCAAGAAAACATGATATTTTACAAATTTGTTATTAAGTATTACATAATAACCTCATTTTTATTTGAAATTTTGAAAAATAAAATTATAAAAATTATTATTTTTAAAAGTATTTAATTATTAAAATTAAAAAAGTTCTAATTATTAATAAAATACAATTTTAATAAATTAAACTCTAAAACATTATATTATTTTGAATATGGATTTAACTTATGCTCTTGAGAAAAAATCCACATAAGTAACATGTTTTGAACTATTAAGGAACATATTGTTGTAATTGTTGGTCTAATGTAGCATATAATTTAATTGTCAATCCATTATTTGTAAAATTTAAAAGCACATCCAAAATATATGGATTTAGAACTAAACTTAGTCTAAAAGAAATAAATATAAATTGACTTGAACAGTATAGGGTTTAAGAAGTGCTAAACTCCTTTACACAAGGTATCATTATTAGATTTCTTAACATCCATCATCATTTTAATCATCAACTATTTTAAATATGAGATATCAAGAAGAATAAGAAACTATAACATTTAGCAAAATCTCAGTGTTGAAAGTAAAAATATAAATTGAATTCTTTTACAAGAATTTAACCCACAATGTATTTTAATGCTTCAACAATTAAGTATGCATTCTAAAAAATATTTTAATTATAAATAGTAAAACCAACTTGAAACAAACATTATTCTAATTTCATGTGAAATTGAAAACAATTCACAACAAGTAAAAATTAATTATAAATCATACCACAATTGTATGAGAAATCAAAAGGATTTGAATGCACAGGCTTGTACACCTTGAAGTACAATTAACTAAGAAAACTTTGCTAACACCATTAACTACTCTAGTTACACTAATTAAGCCAGATTTGATCAAAAAGCTTGAAGTCTACAAATTCTATTAATTCCAGAGTTTGTAACCATAAGTGATAAGATAACCCTTGATATGAGGATAAGGTCCAATATTTACTCTAAGCAGGTCGAATCCATCTCTCATATACATAAATTAAGTAAAAAACCCATGATATCCTAAAATTTCCATATTCTTATGGTAAAATCAAGGTATTTTCTGCATAACTAGTCAAGTTTGAATGAAGATAAATATTTATCCATAATTGGACATCAAGGATCACACCACATGTCTAGGATTTCACCTATTTGTCCTGCAAGAATATGAACCTTGAGAAATTAAGGGAAGTTTAGAAATCCTATATTTTTTATTAAAAATTTAATTTTAATGCTTAAAATTTATAAAATTCAATTCATAAGAAGTAATGACAATTGTACCTTGTATGGTCAGTTTTAAAAGAGTTGTGGATGAAATATGAGAAATATGGATGTATTTTTTAAAGAAAAACATGGATTACATGAGAAAAGTAAGCATCAAAATAGTTCCCAACAATAATGACCTTGAATCCCATGTTGACAAAGCATATGTGAATATTTTTACAAAGCCTCAAATTATGATCTAGAATTAAAAAACTTAAAGTCTGACCAACATCTTTAAGAAGCTTCTAGTGAATATTGTTATAATGACCTCTATGTTGACAAAGCCTCAAATTATGAGCCTCTAGATAAAAAATAAAAATAAAAACTTGAATTCTAACCAAGATCTTTAAGAAGATCCTTTTGATAGAGGAATCGTGTCTTACTTCTACAACCTATTGTTGCCACTCACCTTTAGATGTAGCTAATAACTACCATGAGATAAGAAAAAAACTTGAATTCTAACCAAGATCTTTAAGAAGATCCTTTGGATAGAGGAATAATGGCTTAATTCTACAACCTATTGTTACCACTCACCTTTAGATGTAGCTAATAACTACCATATTGTTTCACATTAGTTTATAAATATTATTTTTAACTTTTTAAAATTGGGATTGCTTGTTTGTTTGTATGTATAATTCCATTTCAATAATGGCATAAAGAATGCAACTCAATTTAATTAGTTTTACTTAATGTTTTAATTTTCTTCAAAATTCATTTTCACATTTATATAATGGAGCTAAAATATTTAATAATTAAATGATAAATAATGTTTAAAAATAAACTATTTATGAAAACGTATCGTTGCATGCTATGAATTTTTTTTTCATCTTCAAAGCATACCATGCTATGAATTTATCTTTATCTTTTCATATTTTCTGCCCCCTCTTTTTCATTCGTTCAAGCGGTCGGCGGGATAAGATTAAACAAATAGCTTCAAGTAAGTAGCATGGCATGCCCTCAACCAAAAAAAGAAGAGCCACTGTCTTATTGCACAAGAAAGCTGATATCGATGATTTTAGAGATTTAATGAGGTCGTCACAACAAGATGGAAAATTTAATAATAAATGTTGTGTTTATGTAAAATGATACAACAATTAATGTTTCAACTTTTGTTTATGTAAAAAGATACAAAGACCGGTGCAAGGAAGCAAACCAGAGAAGATGACTCACAGGACTTCCTCCTAACTCGTTTCTCAACCATGGATCCATGTAGTGTATATTCTTCCGTAGTTGAAACAGAGGTTGTTTTACCGAAAGTTACACTTAAACCTTTTCATATTTTTGAAACAAAGGTTGTTTCACCAAAAGTTACACTTATTTTATTGATTCTGGCAGTGTTCCCTCTAAGAGTTTTATAGAATGTTACTTAAAAAAATAGTAACATAGTTTTCCTAATTTTTGGGTTTCGGGATTATCTTGAGAAGATTTTGAGAAACACAGTTCTTAGAATTGGAAAGATAGACAAAGTAATTGCATCATTATCAATTGGAGTTTAGTGAGTTATTTTTTTATCAAAATAATTGCATCATTATCAATTTGAGTTTCGTGAGTTTCTTGGATTTTTAAAACCAAGAACTGTAAAATCGTACCTAGAAACTTTGATGGCTAATACTTCTTCAAAACATTTAGGCCATTTCAACAAAAAAGCTGTCTAACTAGGGGAATTTTTGACTTCTAACGGTAATTTTATGCAGGAATCCGGTGATTTTAATGTACAAAATCTGCCATTTCTGTTGTTGGTTGAACGATTTTAAGCTCAGAAATGAAATCAGGTGACAAGAAAACCCTCAACATCCACACTTTGTAAGATCTAGCAATGTTTTTGAACATTTTGAAAATTCCTTAAAAATTCATGAGAATGAGAATAAGACAAAGATTGAGATAGAAAATATATAAATTAAGCCTGTATAAATGACATATTTAATTGTAAAATTTGAGGAAAATGAACACAGAAAAAAACACTGCATCACCTCGATAGATTTAATTGTAGACCTTGAGGGAAAATAAACACAAAAGAAATGTTGCATCACTTTGCAAACTACACCCTCATCAGTAGCTACCTTCTTCATATTTTCTAATAGTTCTTCATACTTCCAAAATAGATTTCTACCCTTGGAGTTCTCACTTCCATGAAATATTGTCCGAGCACAATGAAGCTCTTTCATGAGAGCTTCCCTGTCCCATTTAGTTGCATAGTGCTGAAACACAACGTTAAACCACCCTAATATTTTTTATGTCCTCTTACGAGGCTTGAATTAAAAAGCATTTCAGTTGACCTTGCAACACCCTTAATACTGGTACTCATGCTTATTTGTCTGGCATGAATTGCACAATTGTGTATGTCCATTGGGAACAAAAGTGGGAACAAATATCACAACCCACCCACTGGTTAGTATTCACTTCGAAGTCAAATTTGCTAGAAATAACACAATTATGAAGGATGAAGAATCCACTCTTGGTGGTATAATATTCATAGCTACAATCATCCGCACGAAGTTGAAGTTGATTTTTACATGCAATATTTCTACTTCGTTTATGAGCAAAGATCTCAATGAGGACCATTTGAGTGAAATTTATATCTAGAAGAAAAGCATCTTAAACCTTGTTTTTATAGCAACAAATACTTCTAACTATACTCTGTGTGCCTTGGAAATATAATTAGGTGTAAGATTAGTCCTTCTTTGTACAATAATTTGATGAAAGGGAAAATTCGTCCTTATGTTGAAGACCTCCTATACCTTCAAGGATAACTAGAAGCTCATTTTTTTGTTCTTCCATAAATTACTTTGGTTATTCATGCATTCACTCAGTAATTACATCAATTCCTCCTCGGTTTGATATCCAGATAGACAATGCCCAAATCATGGTAGTGTCCAATTGTTAATTGCACAACATCAAGAGTCGTTCTCCAAGACTTATGAGGTATCAAGTCAGGACATTGTGTTGTATCAAGATTGGAATACATTGTGTTGTATCAAGATTGGAATCTTGAGCTGTATCAAGATTGGAGTCTTGTGTTGTATCAAGGTTGGTCTTGTGTTGTATCAAGACTGTAGAATTTTGTTGTATTAAGTCTAGAGTTGTGTTGTATCAAGTCAATGATTCCCATAGACGATATCCTTTGAGAACGGATCTCCAATTATGGTGATGGACTTATGTTGTATCAAGTCATGTGGATACTATGTGATATATCGCTAGTCATGGTCAATGAATGCTATAAGTCTCCTTTAGGGCTTAGCTACCCCTAGAGTGAATTACTTTACCATTTGACTATATGGACTAGGGTAATATATATGATCATCAGTATGTATGGGATAATGCTTCTGAGTATGATATGAAAAGATGGATAAATAATACTCATATGGACCATGCGTTAATTATTTAATGATAATGAGATAAAGCATAGAGAAAGAGAAAGAGAATTTCCCTTAGTGAACTCAAGTTATAAAGCTTCAATAAAATATGAATTCCTTAATAAATTCCTTATTCAAAGCATCAATTGAACTATTAATGAATGTAATTAGTTAATTAAAGAAGAGCTTAATGTCCATCAATCAATATGCATCGGTTAACTAGAGAAATCCATGCAAAAGTTAATAATAGAAATTGTGCGTTGATGGAACTAAGCGTGAAGAACTAATGACACTTAATTTATAATGTTAACTAAGTGATCAGTAGTCAATTAAATATTGAGTTCAAGTCAGTTATCATTCAATTCAAGTAATTTAACATTTAGTTCAAGTCAGTTATGAGTCAATTCAAGTAAGTTATCATTTAGTTCAAGTAAGTTAACAAATTCATTTCAATTCAATTAACATTTAATTCAAATAAGGTATCCTTTAGTTCAAGTAAGTTAACATTTAGTTGAAGTTAGTTAACATTTATTTCAAGTCACTTAACATTTAGTTCAATACCGTTAACATTCACTTCAAGTTAGTTCACTTTTAGTTGAATACAATGAACATTAAGTTAAAGCTAATTAAGGAAAAGAAGGGTGTTAATGTTTGCATGGAGGGAGTTCTAGTTAGCTCCTCCTTGTGAATGCACTATATGGCTATCTCAATATGTTTATTGAGCCTCCTATGTGCTACCGTCCACATGCTAGGGTTTTTGGCTTGTTGTTAATATGATAGGCATATGGAAAGCTCAATACAGTTGTATGAAAATTGTTTTTGTAGGGTTACATTGGATCTATCTTCTCTACTGCTATGGTGATATCTCTTATTGGTAAATATTCTTATGTGTTGTAAACCATTCTCTGCAAATCTATCTATCATACTGAAAGAATTGTTGAATTTTTCATCCTCCATGTTTGGAGGGTTTTCCCAGGGTATATCTTGTCTCTCGTGGTTGATTGATTTATGTGGCTACTATATTTGTGAGACTTACATGTGGCTGACATATTTATGAGATTCACATGTGGTTGATTTATGAGATACATATTTGCTGAAATTGATAGATAAAAATTTTAAAGTTCAAGTTTTCGTGTTTTTTCTCAAAACATTAACATGGTATCAGAGCATAAGGTGTGAAGGAGCTTAGTTTTGTGTATCAAACTAACCTTACGTAGATATTGAAGAGTTGAGCAAAATATTGCAGCCATAACGTAAATCTTTGTCTGACCAAAAGACCCACTTGAAGGGACATCAAACTTCAACACATGGAAAGAGAGGGTGTTGAATATTCTTCAAGAGCACGATCTTGATTCATTATTTACCACTGTGGTAGAGGAGCCTACCACCAATGAAGGGTGGATCATCTTCAAGAATAATCAAGCAAAGGAAAAGCATATCATCTTTGATTCCATTAAGGATAATCTCATGTCCATGTTCACTCTGTTGAAGACGAAAAGGGGGTGTTTTGATACATTCACCAATTTTTTCAAGAAGAAAGCCTCGAATCAAGAAGAGGGGTGCATCTAAAGCAAGGTTGTGTACACTAAAGAGGAGAATCTTGTCCTCATGACAAGAATGAAGAAAAGGAGAAATCCTTTCAGTACAAATAATCTCTTCCATTCAAGGGAATAAATAACTACTTCGGTATTCTCTTCATGACTGTCATTTAGAGATAGGTATTCTTGGATTTTGGAATTGTGTTGATCATATACATTATTGTTTGTCTTTTATTAGCTTATTTTCAATCTTATGAGTCCATATTATGTGATATGATATAGCATTGATATAAGGCTCATCTAGGACTGATATGTACTTATATAGGACTGATATAAAGATGAAAATTTCCTTCATAAGAAATGAGATAGAGGTTTCATGCTTGTTTCATGAGTTGTGAACATAGGACTGCATGATTGGTCATAATATATGAGATAGAGGGATTCATTTTTAATTCATAAGATATGTATATGGGGTTGCATATTTACTTCATAAAATATGAATTTTGAACTGATATAGGACTGATATAGGGTTGCAAAACATCACATAAGATATGAATGGGGTTATGTGAAAACATTGATTTAGTTTATGTACATAATTGTATGAACCATTTCTAGTATATTGAAAGTATTCATGTGAATAAAATTCATGACTCTATGAAATGGCTCTAACCATTAGAATATTTTATCTTGTAGGAAAAAATAATATTCCCCGATCTATAAGAAAAGAATGACATGAGTATGGATTCATTTCGATGGTTGATCCAAAAAGGGAACATATCAAGAGGTTCTTGTGATTCTTAGGAAGAATTCAGAGTACAAGACCTATACTATTTTGAGAGATGTAAAGAATTCTGAAGGTAATTTATTTATCTTAGTTATATTCATATATGTGTTAGATATAGAGGATTATGAGTGTTTGTGATGGACAACTCAAATACTATTGAGATATTTTCTCAAACACAATTGAGAGAAAATGCAAAGAGGAGGAGGTCAACGGACTTGATAAGTTGAAGGGTTAGGAATGGAAACTATCCACCACTTGAGTCATTCTCTTGTTTACAATTNTTCCAAATTTTAATATAGACTAAAAGAGAGATTTGTGAGTTTATACTTTTATGTATTAGATTGCACATGTTCTCTAATGGAGATTTTGTATGATTTCAACCAGCATGTGAGGATGAGAAAAATTCCATGTTGATTTTTCTCTATAATGGGAAAATTTATCTCTATATCTGGATGTTCACTCTCTTCCCGCGATCGTTCTTTACCTTGTTGGATTTCTGGTTGGTTCCAAGATCATACACACTGTTGGAAATATTAATTAATCGTAGATCCATATCAGGTTTGAGCCAACTCTATTGGAGTCTATAGCAGGTTAGTTTCTATCAGCCTCTTTGACAAAATGAAGAGTTCGCATCTCTGATATATAAAGGAGTCGAATTTGATTTACGAAGATAAGTTTCTAAGTAGATAAACATTACAGTCTTTAATGTAAGTCAGTAGAAGAGTTTTAGTTTGTCTATATGTAGGTGAAGAAGGTTTGTAAATCAAGAGAGGAGAGAAGAGGAGAGAAGGGTGTAAGTGTGGGAAGAGAAAAAAAAGACTCTATGAAGAGTTCAAGAGTTCAAACTCTATGTTTTTGAAAAGTGTTGAGAGCCAAAGCTCTGTAAAATGGTTAATCATCTTTGTAAAGTTCCAAGTTTGTATTTGCAGCTATAATGCTTGATATGTCGTGACATTATATATATAATTCCATAGTTTATGGTTGAATGCATGTTTTACTTAGCCTCACATCTTCTCTAGAATTACTAGAGTAAATGACTGTTTAGATTTACCGTTTAGTGAAAGACACAAAGAATCAATAAATGTTTCCTTGTGTAAATGTGTGATTTATAATGACAGAGTGCTCGACACAAGTCTTACTTGATATTTGGTTATATGATTTTGTGATTCTGTTGCAATATAGTTGTGTCGGTGTTTACCCCAAGTTACGGGTCGGTGAAAAGTGTTTCTTGTATTATAAGTCTTTAGACAGAGAAATATCATTTTCTAAAAGTTTGACTAAAAGTGGTCAAGAAAAAGTAGGAGTTGGTCGCAACCAAAAGTGTGTTGAGGGTAAATCTCATTGAAGATTAACCCATTGAAGTATTGGTTGAAGATTAATCGTTCGAAGTATTGGTCGACGATTAACCGATCGGACTCTTAGTCAAAGATTAATCAGTTGAAATATTGGTCAAAGATTAATCAGTCAAAGTATTTTGGTTGAAGATTTACCCGTCGAGCAAAAAAAAGGTCGAGTCTCCCAAGGTAGTGTGTTGCATGTCCAAAAGTAGAAAAGAAAATAATATTTTTCTTACTGCACTGTAACTCAAGTTAAAATTCATACATTCATAGTCACATCATATTTTTCTAGATCTGGTATCAGAGTGGGTTTAATAAAGAATCCTTCTCTTAAAGAAAATAAAAAGTATGGTTTCCACTTCTGGTGCACACATGTTGAGTTTACAAAATCCAATTTTCTCGAGAAATAATTATGGTATTGGTCTCTAACAATGAAGGCTTTGTTCAAAGGTCAAGATGTATGGGAGATAGTCCAAAATGGATATACAAAACCAACATATCAAGAGGCATATAATAATCTCACGCAAGCAGAGAAGGATTACGTGAGGGAACAGAGGAAGAAATATGAAAAGGCTATGTTCTACATACACCAAGCCATGCATGAAAGCATACTCCCAAGAGTAGTAGTGACAAATGATACCACTAAGCAAGCATGGGATACATTGGAAACCTCCTATGAAGGCTTGGAGAAGGTAAAGGCTTCTAGGTTGTATATTCTTAGAAGAGAATTTGAATCTCTACCAGTGAAAGATACATAGGGAGTTGAATTATTTTACACTAGAGTCATTGGTTTGATAAATCAACTGAAATCCCATGAAGAAAATATGCAAGACAAAAGGATTGTTGAAAAATTTATTAGAATTATTCCCCAAATATTTGAATCCTTGGTAGTGACCTTGGAAGAAAACAAAGACCTCTCGCAGCTTACCATTGATGAGTTACAAGCCTCGCTCATTAATCATGAACATAGAATCAACAGATCCACTACATCATTAGAAGCTGCATTTCTAGCATAGTCATCAATAATTCGTGGAAGAGGCAGGGGGGTATATAACTCTAGAGGCAGAGGAAGAATTTTTTCTAGAGTAGGACACAACAATCATCCAAGTGGTCACAAGTTTGATAAATAAAAAATTCAATGTCATTACTGCAAGAAATTTGGTCATTATGCAATGAATGCATGAAGAAACAGTATAAACAAGGAAGGAAAAGCCAAAACTAATCGACCAACACCAACACTTTGTTGAGCATGTGATGTTTTTGGCATGTGCATCCCCACATGAATGCAATGTTGTCCAAGAAAGTCCACGTGACATATGGTTTTTATATTCAGGTTGTATCAATAATATGATTGGTAATTCAAGTTTGTTAACTTTTCTAGTCTAGCTAAATCAGTTCATACTTATATCACACTTGGAAACAATGTCCAAGTCACTATTTTTGGAAAAGGTACTATTGGGATTCTAATAAAACAGGGGGAGAAAAAGATCATGCCTAATGTTTATCATGTCGAAGGAATGAAACACAATTTGTTGACAATTGGACAGCCGATAGAAAATGTTTATAGAGTCTACATGGAGGATAATCACTATGTGACTAAAGACAAGATCCCTAGAAACCAGCTGATAGAAAAAGTAGCAATTACAAGCAATCGCTTGTTTCCTTTAAGGATAATTCCAGACATGAATGGAAAGGCAATTTCAAGAGCTGCATTCAAGGTAGAAAGAAAAGTAGCAGACAATCCCCGTGACAAGAAAGAAAAGGACAACGTTGATTTTCAGGTAGCATTTCAAATAGAAGTTTAGGATGAGTATCGGCTGTCGCATTTCAGATTTGGACATTTGAATTTTGGTGGGATGAAGTTACTGCACACAAAGAATATGGTGAAGTCATTTCCATTGATCGACAAACCAGATAAAGTTTATGAAGGATGCATTTTTGGCAAGTAGCATAGAAAAAAATAATTCGGTCGAAAAGTCATACAAAGCATGCACACAACTTGAGATTGTACACTCTAATATTTGTGGCCCAATGCAAACATCATCCATGGGTGGATGCAATTATTTTCTTACTTTTTTTATGATAGAAGAAAAACATGGGTATATTTTCTAAAACATAAATCTAATGTAATTAGTTGTTTTCAACAGTTCAAGGCACTTGTGGAGAACTAGATTCCGAAATTTTTGCTAGACCCATGGCATACACAAGAAATTCACTACACTGTATAGACCTCAGTAGAACGATGTCGTCAAAAGAAAGAACATAAACATTATTGAGACGGTGTGCATCATGACGACAGGAAATAATTTTTCAAATGAATATTGGGTTGAATCAGTTGTGACTGATGTATATATTATGAACCGATGTCTGACAAAGAGCGTGAAGAATAAATATCCTCAAGAATCATGGAAAGGTATGGATCACTATGTTTCTCCTTTAAATTTTTTTGGTTGTTTCACATATGCTCATGTTCTAGATGAGATGCGAAATAAACTAGACAAGAAGAGACATCGATGTATTTTTGTTGGTTACTCTAAAGACACAAAAGAATACAAGTTGTATGATCTTGTCACAAGGAAAGTAATCATCAGTCATGATGTTCAATTTGTCGAGGATAAATCATGGGATGGAATCATCGAGAAGATGTCAAGATTGAGTCAAATGTCGAGCATGATGATATGATAGAGTTAGAGGTTCAAACACCACATGTAATTCAAAATTTTGCAGCACCGTCGACTACGATGACACTGCGACATGCTTCAACACAAGGAACGATGACACAAGTCGCAACTCAAGCTACAACAGAAAGCACACTAAGAGGAAAACAAAATCCATCAAGTAGTTGATCGAGGTTCACATTGATAGATCTAGTGAAGACAAGAAGTCTGTGTGAAATATATGAAGCTGGTACACCGAATCCATTCTCTCTTTTTGCATTATTTTCTCAAATATATGATCCACTAACATTTCACAAAGCGATTGAAGAATAAGTATGGGAATAAGCCATGGATGAAGAAATATAATGCATTGAGAAGAACCAAACATGGGAGCTGGTAGATGTACCAAAAGATAAGGATATAATCAACGTAAAATGGATTTACAAAACCAAGCAAGATGCTAATGGGAATGTGCAGAAGAACAAGGGAAGAATGGTTGCAAGAGGGTTCACACAACATCCTGTCATATACTTCAATGAAACTTTTGCACCTGTAGCACGCATGGATATAGTCAGATCAGTTCTGTCCATTGGTGCACAAAACAAATGGCGTCTTTATCAAATGGATGTCAAATCAACATTTTTGAATGGCTATATGGAGGAGGAAGTGTCTGTGGAACAAACACAAGGCTATGAAGCTCAAGGTCAAGAGGATAAAGTGTATAGGATGAAAAATCCACTCTATGGTTTGAAGAAATCTCATAGATATTGTTACAGTTGCATTGATTCCTATCTCACCCAAAATGGATTTCACATAAGTGAAAGTTAATCGATGTTGTACAAAACAGTTAATGAGAAAGGTATCATGTTAAATGTGTGCATGTGTGTAGATGATTTAATATTTACTGGTGATTTTGTCATAAAGGATTTTAAAGGAGTCATGGAAAGTGAATTGAAATGACTTATTTGGGGCTTCTGAGATTTTTTCTGGGCATTGAAGTTCAACATTATAAAAGTGGCATATTTATATCATAGTCAAAGTATGCAAGTGCAGTTTTAACAGTATTTAAAATGTCTAATTGCAAGGTATCCCCAACATCAGTAATAAAAGGTTTAAAATTGAGCAAGGATGATGATGGATCAACTGTAGATCTTATGTTGTTTAAAAGGATGGTTGGTAGCCTTATGTAATTAACTGCATTGAGACAACACATGATGTATGGAGTAATTTTGATCTCAGGATTCATGGAATAATCAAAAGACTCTCATTGCCAATGTGGTAAAAGAATTATGAGGTATGTAAGTGGCACAAAGGATCTTGGTATTATGTATTCAACCTCAAAAAAAATTAACCTCATTGGATACACTGACAGTAACAATGGACGCAACGCAGATGCAAGGAAGAGCATCTAATGTCCCAATGTGTCGTTTCCTCTCCCGGGTGTGCGTAATCTCAATTGGGAAGTTTTACATATTGTCCAAATCATGAAATGGTATAGACTTATTATATCTATTGTATATAGTAAGAGTAAGCGGTGTTATTCCTTCCTTTGCTGGATATCTTCAGAAATTTAATTTAACTATTTTATATATAAAAAACGTAAACTCTTCATTTTATAAAAAAAATGAACACAAAGTGGCCTGCTCAAAACTGCCACAATAGATTGAAATGATATGAAGATCAGAGAGCAATTACACTGATTACCATAAGCAATGACCTCGTATGACATAGTTAGATGTTGATAGTACCACCCTTTCAGGAGCCTATAAATTGAAGTGGAAGGACACTCTCGACGACATTCATTTATATTCCAACCAAAATAATAATCAATTTTCGTGGCTTGATCAAGACGTATCTATAGTTAACCATGTTTTAACCCATATCTATATTTGACCAGGTCATTAATATATGAAAAATTAAGATGTATAAAAATGAAATGATATGGACATTATTCATTTTTCACTCCTCTATAAAATTCCTTTGAATTTTCGTGGCTTGATCCCACATCTATTTTAAGACGTATCTATATTTAACCATGTTTTAACCCATATCTATATTTGACCAGGTCACGAATATATGAAAAATTAAGATGTATAAAAATGAAATGATATGGACATTTTTCAACGGATTTTGATTTTGATTTTATTTTGTAAAATCTGAATTTAACTATGTTTTGATAACAATTTTCATGATAAGAATGGATTTACACCTTAAAAATCTCTGACCACCCAAAAATTTCGAAACTAAAATATCATCAAAATTTCGAAACTGAAATATCATCAAAATTTTCCAGAATTATGCCAGAAAAAATTGTCTAATCCAGCCCTATTCCAGCCCAAATCCTAAAATTGTTAGCCTACCGATAAATAAACTCATACAAATCTCTATTGCTATTCCATGAATAAAGCATTGCATCAAAAAAAATCCATGCTGGTCAGAGCATAGCATAAACCATTACAAATCTCTATTTCAGTTGGTCAGAGCATAGCATTGAAAACAGTTTCAACTGTAAGGTAATAATTTGCTTCAAAAAAAAATGGAACTTATTGTCTAAACAGGCCTCCCGGTCTGTGGAGGATGTCTGTTTTGTCACTTATTTTGAGTGTTAGTTTTACAGTCACAGTTTGGGACTGCCACGTGACAATAAATTGAGAATTGTATTCTGTTTACTTCAAGGAAATGAATTTAAAAATTAAAATAACATGGCGATAATAGCAAATAACAACTAATGCCACTTAAAAACGTAAAAAGAAAGTATTTAAATTAAACATAAACGTTTCATTATTTGTATATTCGTGTCAATAAATCCATGCTGCAAATAAAGATTCGTTTCAATCCATTCATGTCCATAAATTATTCTTCATTACAAACTTACCATAAGCTGGAAAAAGTTGAAAACTATCTTATTCTTCATTACAAACTTACCATTTATAATGGGTAAAATAAATCACCACATTATTTTGGAAATTTATACACTCCATAAAATGATTTTATCTTTGGAGGCATCACCCAAGCTTTAGCTTTCTTCCATAATATCATCACACTCACAACCCCACCAAATCCAATCCCTACTCCCAGCCCCAATGCAATGAGTGACACATGTTCTTCCACATGTTGCAACCATCCTGATCTAACACCTCCAAGTGGGCTTTTATGCTCTTGTTTAACCTTTTCATTGCATGCTTGTAGAGGAAAACCACATAAACACTTGTTTCTTTCAAATGAAGTAGCATTGAAAGTATCAAATTGTGTTCCTAGTGGGATTCTCTCACAAAGCATGTTAAATGAAACATCCAAAGATGCCAACTTGTGTAAATTAGAGAGCTCTTCAGGAATCTTTCCACTGAAATGATTTTTTGCCAAGTCTAACTCTTCCAAAGTAGATATCTCACCAAGAGATGCTGGAATTTTTCCTTCTAGCTGGTATCTTGATAAATTCAACAACCTGAGACTACTCAATTTTGCTATGCTTGGAGGTATTTCTCCCATAAGAGCATTGCTAGACAAGTCTAATATAGTGTTTGCAGCCAATACATAATTTAGAGTATACTCAAATCCCTTGATCACAATATCAAGATCCTCATACAATGTATTACTTAAAAGTTGCGAAGACCCAATGAGTTTGAATCCATGAAGTCTCTCAAGATTGGATGGTATACTTCCACTCAATCTATTATTGGATAAATCCAACACTTGCAATTTGATGAGATTTGTGATATTTGAAGGAATATCACCATGAAGTTTATTATGACCAAGACTTAAAACTCTCAACTCATAAAAATATGTGAGGTACATAGGTAGTTGTCCTCTAAATTCATTTTTGCTTAAATCTAATAGTTGAAGCTGGGTACATTGAGCTAAAGATGAAGGTAAAGTTCCAAAAAAGTTATTAGAATTAGCAGAAAGAACAGTCAATGAACTAGAAAATCCAATGTCTAGACTTCCACTAAGTTTGTTCTCAGACACCTTCAACCTTTGTAAAATAGTACACTTACTTAAAGATAAGGGCATTGTCCCTGACAATAAGTTGTCATGTAATAATAAAGTCTTTATTGATGTGCAGTTTCCTATAGATGGGGGAATCTTTCCATTCAACTTGTTTCTGGACAAATCTAACACTTCTAATCTCACACATTGGCCAAT
>LPNX010886806.1:5711-50971 GCA_001517045.1 Pseudotsuga menziesii | reverse complement strand
CTTGTTTAGGGTTTTTGCTGTTTTAGGGTTTTCCTCCTTTTTCCTCATTATTTTTATTCCTTTTCTTCCCTTTTGGGGATTTTTGATATTTTTAGAGGAATTTTGGTTAGTTTTTGGAGGAAAAAGGGGTTTTTTGGCCTTTTGGAGGCATTTTAGTGGGATTTTCAGGGAAATATGGTAGGCAAATGGACAAATGAGCCATGTGGTGAGGTAGATGAGGTAGTTAACCATTTTTGGGTGTTAATAATGACGATGATGATGATGACCATGGCGATGATGATGAACAATGATGACGATGATGATGATTACTATGATGATGATGATGATGATCACGAATAGTATGACTATGATGATGATGATTATGATGATGATTACGATGATGAGGATGATGATGGCTATGATGGTGATGATAATGATGATGATGATGATGATGATGATGATGACCGTGATGATGAAAAGGATGATGACGATGAGGATGAGGATGATGATGAGGAGGAGGAGGAGGAGGAGGATGACTACGATGAGGATGATGAGGACGATGATGATGACGATGACAATGATGATGAACAATGATGGCGATGATGATGATGAGGATGATGACAATGATGATGATGAGGATGGTGACTATGATGATGATGATGATGACGACGATGATGACAGTGATGGTGATGATAATGAGGAGGATGATGATGATGACAACGATGATGAGGAAAATTGATGATGATGATGGTGATAGGTTTAGTTGAAACTTTGCTTTGATTTTCTGTTCAACCATTTTCAATGGAATGATGATGATGACCATGATGATGATGATGAACAATGATGAGGAAGAGGAGGAGGATGATGAGGATGATGACTATGATGATGAGGATGATGACTATGATGATGATGACGAGGATGATGATGACGACGACGATGATGATGATGATGATGATGATGAACAATGATGGTGATGATGATCATAAGGATGATGACAATGATGATGATGAGGATGATGAGCATGATGATGAGGAGGAGGAGGAGGATGATAAGGATGAGGATGATGACAACGACAATGATAATGAACAATGATGGTGATGATGATGATGATGATGATAAGGATGAGGATGAGGATGATGACGATGATGATGAGGAACAATGATGACGATGATGATACGTTTAGTTGAAACTTTGCTTTGATTTTATTTTCAAGCATTTGCAATGGAATGATGAGGATGAACAATGATCACGATGAGGAGGAGGATGATGACAATAATGATGATGAGGATGATGACTATGATGATGATGAGGAGGATAATGAGGATGATGATGATGATGTTGGCGATGACAACAATGATGAACAATTGTGGGGATGATGATAATGATGATGATCATGATGACTATGACTATGATGACGATGATTATGATGATGATGATGATGATGATGATGATTACGATGATGAGGATGATGATGTTGATGACGACGATGATGATGATGAGGAGGATGATGATAACTATGATGATGAACAATGATGGTGATGATGATGAGGATGATGATGATGAAGACGATGATGAGGAACAATGATGATGATGATGATAAGGATGATGACAATGATGATGATGATGATGATGATGATGATTATGATGATGATGACGATGATGAGTATGATGATGATGATGATGACAATGACAATGATGATGAAAAATGTTGGTGATGGCGATGATGATGATGAGGATGAGGACAATGATCATGACGATGATCATGAGGAACAATGGTGATGATGATGATGATAGGTTTAGTTTAATATTTGCTTTGATATTATTTTCGAACATTTGCAATGGAATGATGATGAGGAGGAGGAGGATGATGACAATGATGATGATGAGGATGATGACTACGATGATGATGAGGAGGAGGATGATGAAGACGACGATGATGATGATGGCGATGACGATGACGATGAACAATGATGGTGATGATGATGATGAGGATGATGATGATGATCACGATGACCATGACTATGATGATGATGATTACGATGATGAGGATGACGATGTTAATGATGATGATGATGATGATGCTAATGATGACCATGATGATGATGTGACCATGAGGATGATTATAAACAATGATGTCGATGATGATGATGAGTATGATGATTATGATGATGACGGTGATGATGACGAGGAGGATGGTGATCACGATCATGATCACGAATAGTATGACTATGATGACGATGATTATGATGATTATTACGATGATGACGATGATGATGTCTATAATGGTGATGATATTGATGATGATGATGATGACAATGATGATGATGATGGGGATGAGGATGATGATGATGATGAAGATGAGGAGGCTAATGACTATGATGATGATGATGATGATGATGATGATGACAACGATGACGATGACGATGAGGATGGTGACGATGATGATGATGAGGATGATGACTATGATGATGAGGATGAGGATGATGATGATGATGATGATGATGATGGTGATGATGAGGACGATGGTTATGATGATGATGATGATGATAGCTTTAGTTGAAACTTTGCTTTGATTTTATTTTCAAGCATTTGCAATGGAATGATGATGATGACCATGATGATGATGATGAACAATGATGATGACGATGATGACGACGACGACGACGACGATAATGATGATGAATTTTAATAGTATGACTACGATGACGATGATTATGATGATGATTACGATGATGAGGATGACGATCACTATGATGGTGATGATAATGATGATGATGATGATGACAATGGTGATGATAAGGATGTTGACTATGATGATGATGATGGCGATGAGAATGATGATGATGATGATGATGAAGATGAGGAGGATAATTACTATGCTGATGAGGATGAGGATGACAATGACGATGAGGAGGAGGAGGAGGAGGAGGAGGAGGAGGATGACGATGATGATGATAATGATGACGATGACGATGATCATGAACAATGATGGTGATGATGATGATGAGGATGATGACAATGATGATGATGAGGATGATGACTATGATGATGATGATACAGATGAGGATGAGGGTGATGATGATGATGATGACGACGATGGTGATGATGATGAGGATGATGATGACGACGAGAATGATGAGGAAGAATGAAGATGATGATGATGATGAGGATGATGACAATGGAATAACGATAATGATGAACAATGATGATGATGATGAGGAGGATGACAATGATGATTATTAGGATGATGACTATGATGATGATGATGATGACGATGACGATGATGATGAATAATGATGGTGATAATGATGATGATCATTATCATGATGACTATGACTATGATGAAGATGATTAGGATGATGATGATGATGATTATGATGATGAGGATGATGATGATGATGACCATGACAATGATGATGGACAATGATGATGATGACGATGACGAGGATGATGACGATGATGATGATCACTATGATGGTGATGATGAGGATGATGATGATGATGATGATGATGAGGATGATGATGAGGATGATGACTATGATGATGATGATAAGGATGCAGATGATGAGGATGAGGATGAGGATGAGGATGATGACTATGATAATGATGATGATGATGATGATGACAATGATGATGAACAATGATGGTGATGATTATGATGACGATGACGATGATGAGGAACAATGATGATGATGATGAGGATGAGGATGAGGATGATGGCAATGATGAAAATGATGATGACTATGATGATGATGATGAGGGTTACTATGATGACGATGATTATGATGAAAGTTGATCCTGAGCTTAGTGCAGGAGCTCAGCCTCCTTTTAGAATGTATTTTTGGTATTGTTTCTGATATGATGGGAAATATAATTCATCTTGAATTAGTTAGCCCTTGAGTTCCTCGTGGGATAATTCATCTCAATTCATCTTGTTCTCTCTTTAGTCTTTTCTGATGTCCTAGGGGGTAAGATGTTGATTAGTTGAGATTTTGTTCTTGAATATAGTGAATTTATTATGTAAATGATGTCAAACTTATAAAATTTTGTCTCTTACCAATCTCATTTTTATATAAACATATCCATAAAGTATAGTATCTTTGTTGATATGATTTATTTCAAAAATAAATATTTATTTATCTATATCTATAATATTTAAGTTTTACTTAACTCTCAAAAAATGCAAAATTTATATCTTTCTCTTTAACTTTTTAAAAATATGTTAATCTCTTTTTCTATAACTTTAAAAAATTATTTGAATCTTAATTGATATTTCTTATTTAATGCAGAGTTTACCCGTAAAAGCAATCAATAAGACCAAGAAAGTAGGGTTTTTACACAACAAGTTTTCCCTTATAAAAATTAATATGACCCTTTGAGAAAGGGTGTTTTCAAAGTAATGGGGGTGATTAAAATTCCAATACTGTAGTGACCGTGACTCATGAGTTGATCTTAATACGACGGATGTTCATCGATGTCTACAAATATATGGTCCATAGAATAGAACAGATCATCTGGTACCAGAAATATTTAAAACAATTTGTGGCCATCAATGTAATGATTCTTTATATGTGTATTAAATATTTCGATGGTTTTCAAGATTTAGTAATGAGATTTTGCCCATTTTCAAGATTTAGTAATAAATATTTATAGTAATCCATTTGATACTCCATGCAGCATGTCCCCTCCGAGATCACATCTATAAAATTTGAAAGACGAAGGATTTTGTAAAGTCCACAGAGCCCGATGCTTTCTTTTTCCTAATAGTAGCTGTCAATTTCAATTAGTCATGGAACTCGCATCTAGGATTTTGACGTGTTAGCTCGTACAAGCACTCTTTTCATTTTTATCAGTACATGATTGACGACTTATTAAAAGAGCTTTATATATCCCGTTATTTATATATAACAAGCAACCATTCCAAGTTTGATTCGAGGATGATGACAATGATGATGATTGGGATGATGACTATGATGAAGATATGAGGATGACTATGATGACGATGATTATGATGATGATTACGATGATGATGACTATGATGATGATGACTATGATGATGATTATGATGGTGATGATGGTTAGTGTTGGAGGCCTGCCTTACCCTCCACTATCCATAGGTAAGGAGCCTAAGACCTCATAATGGCACCCATGGGCCTACGAATAAAGTAGTGGTGAAGAATATATTGTAAAAATAATCGTACATGTGTGAAAAGCAATACATTGTTGAAGAATGTTGGTCATTAAATGGGATAAATGTTAGTGAGTAAATGTTGTAAATGTTAGGTAGAAGCATGCGTGTCTCTTTGTGCATACACATTAGTATGCGCAAATGTTCTTATACACGTGTGTGTGCTCATAAATACGTGTGTGCACACCTATTACTAGTTAAAAAAAATAGAGATCTGGATTCCTGGGGTTGCTACCGATTTTCACGGGTTTTATACAACTGTTCGTGGATTTTGTGCTTTTGAACTTTGCAATTTGGTTCACACTCAATCATCAATTGGACACTCTTTGATATATTGGATAGAAGATCACTCTTGGAATCTAACAAACATATTCAGTGGTCTTGGAAGTTAGTGGATAGGTTCAAACTACAACTTTTCATTGCAATAAGAGATCATTTGAATAGGTATGGTGAATTGTAAATAATTGTTTTCATTCACAAGCTTTCAGATCATTTCATTGATGTATGTTTTATAATATTCCTACAACAATATCTATCTCATAGACAACAATTAATTTCACAAGAAGAATTCCCAACTTCACATCTAAACAAGTATCATATTCTCCATACAAGATGAAGTATGCAATCTTAACTAATTTACACTTGCACATGAATATATTTTGATTTCACACAATGATGGCATAGATGAAGTTATCTCTTGAGACTCTTCAATTTAAAAAAAAACCTTTGAAGCAATAATAGGAGAGGGTCAATATTGAATAGTTCAACAAGTTGTCCATATTTTCTATACAAGATGAAGTATGCAATGTAGGCCAATACTCATTTGCACATGAATATATTTCGATTTCCCACAAGGATGACATAATGAGGTTCTCTATCGAGACTCTTCAACTTGTATAAAAACCTTGGAAGAAATCATGGGAAAGGTTCCATATTGAATAGTTCACTAACTTGTCCATGCTCTCCTGTTCATGCTAGATTTATCATAACATGCCTTTGAGCTTGACAGGGATGCCTCTTCCCTAATGATTTATCCCTTTTTCAGGGGATTTGCAACCTTTTCATTGTTTAATTAGTCAATGTGTTCTCTTTAGTTAACTTGTAAGACCTCCTCATTAGTTCACTCATATTCTTGTGACCACCAATACTTTTTGAACACAAAGGAATTCATAATCCTATAGCTGTAATAACTGCAAACTTGAATCTCTTTACTTGACTCAAATAGAGTATAGAAATCAAAATTTAGTTTGAAGATAAAGAGTTGGCGTGCATCATGTTTCCTGTATAATGGAACTAATACCTTATTTGTTGATTTTTATGCAGGGGTAGACCTCATATTTTTTATAAAGAAACTTTTGGAGATGGGAAACTCACGTAACATAGTAAGAAAAACTAGAAGGAATATGCCCATTGAAGAGGAAAACAAGCTAAGAGAAAAGGCCAGGTTGGAAATGGAGAGAGTGAGACATGGTACCGATATTTCCACTGATACTGTGAGTGATCCTAATATATTTGATGACATAACAACCTCTACTTCAGAACCACGGGTGAAGCAGTTACGTCCAACAGAATCAACTCAAATTCCAACATTAACACAGTCTCCAACCAACAATCCATCAATGAGCCATGTTGAATCTCTTGAAGAAATAGGTATATTGAGAGATGGTGAGTATCAAGCATTGGACCTAGGAGAAATGATTAATTTTCAATCTCTCCAAGAATACCACAACCATGTCGAGCATGCTCCCAATATGGACCAACATGTGAATGAAGCACCACAACAAAGAAGCCCCGGGATTCATAGCTCATGTCCACCTTCCCTACCTCGACCATCTAGTGCAAGAAAAATGACTCCTAGACGTATCCATGTGGATGAAATTTGTCTGTCGAGCCTTGAAGGTAAGTTTCCCAAACCCACTATTGATTGGAAATGTAGCAAATTAATGAAGGAATATTTTGAATCCAAAGGCGATTCAGGTAAATGTCAATTAATACGATGTTTGTTAAATTCAAATTGTTTAGTTGTTGTGAGGAGAATTACAAGTATACATATGGTTAGAAGTTCAAAGGATAACAATCATATTGTTAGAAATATCCAATCTGCTTTTAATGTGATTGGGAAGACGTCTCGTAGTAAAGATCTTTGTGCGGCTCATCGTGTGTTATCAGAATCAGTTGTAAGCAAGTCTACTCGAGAACGTCGCCTCCTTTCACACACTTCTCACATACTTAAATTAAAAAATAAAATATGTTAAGAAGTACTTTGCTATAAGAGAAAATATTCAGACTCCAAGTGGAAAATATTGTTGGGATTTTGTGGGCAGGTTTCCTCGTCGAGAGATGAAGCTAATTGATGTTGTTAAGGACTTAGTACAAACATTCTGGCATGATCATACCATACCTTCATCTAACCAAAGAGATGTGCTAAAGTGAAGAAAAGGTTCTATTGAACGTGAACCCCACGTCAAACACTTGCTTGACACAACATAGACTGAACTCTATGAGATATTCATGAATGAGCACACACAATTGAACTTAAGACAAAGGTCCTTTGAGAAATGTAAACCATGGTACGTTCATATATGCATTGATAGAAACACATGCTGTTGTAGATACGATGGAGAATATAAATATTTTTATGACATGTATAAACATATATTTTTTGATTTGCATACTAACCTTGAGCAGGACTACAATGAATCCATAATACCAGTGAATGCGTCGAGATATTTTATCATCAGCACTATGTGTCCAAGGCATGAAGGACAAAAATACTATGGAAAATCACGTCTATATGGTAATTGTTCCAGGTGCAGTGGGTTTTCTCTTTTGAACCGCTGCATTCATTGAAGCGATGAGCATCAATTTGGAAATATGAGCGTGGAGATGCAGAGCTTCAAGTACGTAACCTATCAATCATATAGTGCAAAGGAAAAAAAAGATTGCATTGGTGAAGACACATACGCAAATGATTATTGCATTATCTTCCTCTTACATGTTAAGTTTCTACATATACATTCTTTAAAGGTCACATTCTAATACGACCCTTGTTTTGATGGAAACTGGTATGGGTGTATGATTTTTTTATGGATTTTTACAAGAAAATCGAGCACTATGTTCAATATGTGCATGTAGCGCGCTGGCAGGATGAGAAATATAGAAAATGCAGTGACAAATTCCCCATTTGGACCATTTTTTCAATTATGGATTTTGAAAAAAACTACACCTTTCAGTCACAAAATGAAATTCAGAGTCGATACTACCATTCTGACCAAGTCAACATCATAGTACATATTACGTATAGGCATGGACCTGAGAGAAACATTAACAACGGGATAATATAGAAGGAGACAAACTTTTACATAAGTGATGACAGATGCCATGATCTGCATTATGTGCAACATTGTTTTTGAATTTTCTATGATCAGCTAATGGAGGGAGATATAGAGATGGATCAACATTAGATATGGTTAGATGGTTGTGCGGGCCAGTTAAAAAATTCTTGAGTATTCCAATGGACAAGTATGTTACATAAGAATTACAATGTTCCTTATATATAGAACTACATTGAGACTAGGCACGACAAAGGTGAGCATGGCAGGGTCGGTGCATGCATCAAGACCTCACTATGAAGGGAGGAAACGAGGTTTAACAAAAACTGCCATATCAAAGATGAAGAATCCATAGTTCAATGGTGCTCTGCAACAATCTTAGACCGAACTAAAGTGCAACATACATCAACATGCCAAAGGATGTCCAGTCAGGAATTTTTGGCATGTGGTTGACATAGATCGATCTCGTTCCGATAGTTGCAGAATAGTACAAGGAGCATGTGGATTTCATTTGGTTAGAAGATCAAACAACCTCTATTTGAAATATGGACGTGGAAAATTTCTTACTTTTGCATCCCTTGTAGCAATGGTGAACAGGATGAATGTGAATCCATGGATTGGGATGAAGATTGGGATCGTGTGTCACTTGTAGTAGACCCACCTCTGGTCATTTAAACAACCCACTTAGAGGAGGGTCAGTTAGCAATTTCGGTAGACTGGGACCGTATCTTAGATCTTGTACAACCAGGACACATATATGTAGTTGTTGCCTCGAAAGGAAATGAATGGGGCACGTATTATTGGTTGGCACGATGCATTCGAGGTGGGAAATTCCTAGACAGATCATTGATTGATGATGGGGGCAATGAATTTCCTATTGAATCGATGGTGGTTGACGATGAATATCTTACACTAGATGGGAAATCAAGAAGAACTAGTGGGCATGTATTCGTGGATTACAGACCAGGTTTTATGGTCTATCACTTCAAAAACTTCATTGTTGGCACAAACATCCATCTACAGACAATGTCAAAGAAGAACTCAACCAAGGTACATTAATTCTTTCCTCATTCATAGAATGAGAGATTGATGGAGGAAATTAGCAACAGAGAGGATCCAAATGGATATATTGAATGAGATTGGGTAATTGCACTTACACTCCACTTGGGAGAAACCCTAGTTTGAATAATATTTCCTAGAGGAATTCCTAGACTGTCAAGAGTCAGGGGGAGGCCACTTTGGCCATAATCTTGTGCCACGATCCCAACGGAACCGACGGTTCATCCATCGGATCGTCAATCATCGTTCTATGGAGAGTTGCACTAGGCCTGTAAAATCCATTCAGGGATGCCTGGGACAATTCAAGGTCGGGGTCCAAAAACCAAATCGGGTAGCTATTTCCAAATCCGTCAACACCTACAGGTGTGTTTGGGCATGGCCTCCATGGGCATGCCACTACCGGTCGATTGACACAGGGTTTTGCAGGGCCCGTACACTTTTTCCAGGGTTGAATGGACACCAATGGGGTGAAACCCTAGTTTTCAAAATATGGCATGGTGGCATGCCTGGGCCAAGCAGATTCAGGTAGGAGGCTACCCTGGCCGTAATCCTATGCCATGATCCCAACGAAATTGATGGTTCATCCATCGGATCATTGGTCAACATGCTATGGCGAGTTGCAGTAGGCTTGCAAAATTTGTTCAGGGATGCCTGACCAATTCAATGTTGGGGTCCAAAAACCAAACCAAGCGGCAATTTTCAATTCCATTGGCTCCTGCATGAAGTGTTCAAAATTGAACCCTTCACAACCCTTCCAAAGGGTTCTATGCCTTCCCTGAAGGGTAAAGTTAAAATTTCCCTTCAAAAAAATTTTAAAATCTGAATTTTACCCTTCTGACCAAGAGGGGCATAATTTATATCAAGATTTCAAAAGAAGGGAAAATTTTGAAATTACCCATCCATATAAATTTTTCAATATGTTAAAATTCATATTCTATCAAGTTCAACTCATCATTCAAAATATTGGAAACATGATAAATTATAATCACTCACTCACTCATTTCATGCACTCACTGCTTAGTTATGCAAGATGGCCAGAAATCATTAATGACTACGAGGCACTAGCCATCGAGATGTGACTCTGACTACCAAGTCACTTGGGGCTGCAATCTAAAGTGTGATGATGTGTCAACAAATATGAATATAACAAAAAAGAACAACTACTAGTATACTACTAGGCCTGAAATGAGATCAAAACTTTGTGCCTACTATCTATGTGAACCTCGAAACCAATGTCCTCTCTTTTTCGTCAAAATGAAATAAAAAAGGGCAGTTTGATACGTCCTCCCGTACAATAATTCATTGCTTGCATGAATATCATGGACTCATGACAACTATAAGCAAATGCAAATAATGGCATGTAGCTGAGATAAAAAATTGTAGAGAGGTCGATTTATTCATTGCTATATAGAGGTGTCATTGGGCACTCGATATGGATAAATAATGGTTATTAATGAAATGAAAAAAACAATTGTTGGCTCAAGGATAGTCTTCAATTTGATGGGTGGCATGATCATGATGTAATCTCCCTCCATCATTCCAAACATTTGTGGTTTCTCACAACATTTGTTCTCGGCGCCACCAAAATACATGTAAAAATTACTTGTGTTTACATTCTCTTCTCTTTAAATCCTCATCTCATAGTCATAAATAAGGATTATCCTGCATGCAGATCATCACCTTATAATACGAATTGGAGCAAAGAATAAGATACAAATATAAGTAAGTCTTATATTAAATTTACCATATAAGTCTTTAATTAACACTATCAACTGAGATTTGACACGTTGGATTGTTGTGATCTTCTTATCACTCCTTACCAATGTGATTCAACACATTCTTTGAAGGTGAAGTCCATCATTTTAGGTCTTCTTCCTCATTATCATGCCTTTTGGTAAGACAATAATTAGGGTAGTGGCCTGCATTAGCATGGAAAATGATTTCGACATAGAGGTTATACACATTAATTGTTTTCATTAAATAACTTAAATTCCTACCCATGACTATTGATTGAGTGAATCCTGGACTGGTATGAAACAAAACAAATTTTAGAGCCTCGATCCCTTAATTACTCACACCTAGAACTTCTAAAATCTAGCCATTGATAAACTTATTTTGGTATTTTGGTTCAATATAAAAGGAAGACGGTTGAGACTCAACATGTAGTGAGTTTCAATTGACTTAGGCTGGATTCCATTTCCCTTTCATTCCATACATGTATGCTTTCACGAAAAGTATTAAAAAAAAATTCGATGCCCAGACCTTGGTTATGCCAGATTTGCTAACTTGCTTGGTATGCATGAATTTATTTTTTAATTGTTTTTTAGTTGTGTATTATTTTTTCTTAGGTTCCCAATCATTATCATTCTTACAACTCTCAAACATGGACCCCATTTTCATGTTACTTTGAACTCGACATAAATCAGAAACCAGAGGACAGATCAACGATCCATCGAATCCATTGGTCTCCTGGCATGCCATTACCTCTAGTGGGCCCTCTTTGCCATGTTTGCATGGCTGAGTGAGTTCATTGTGCATTGGTTTCATAAACTAGGGTTTTTCTCAGTTTCCTTCAATGCAACTCTCGCATTGCTGGATCAACTCTGCAAAAACCTCCACCATGCCAGTATTGGTAGTGTTCCCATATTATCATTGCCCACACATGCTTTTTGGAACCAAATACATGCAATCTTCCTTCTTCGTTTGGTTTTACGCTCTCGGACCAAGAGTCACCAAGTGTCCCTAAACGACATTTTCATGCAAATTTAAACTAGACATAACTTTAAAACCGAAGGTTAAATCGACAATCCATCGAACCTGTTGGTCTCCTGGCATGCCATTACCTCTAGTGGGCCCTCTCCACTATGTTTGCATGGACGATTGAGTTCATTGTGCATCGGTTTCTTAAACTAGGGTTTTTTTTTCGGTTTCCTTCAATGAAACTCTCGCATTGTTGGGTCAACTCTACAAGCCATCCACCATTCCAGTACTGGTAGCATTCCCATATCAAAATATCCCATACACACTTTTCAGAGCCAACATCATGCAATCTTGCTGCTCCATTTGGTTTTTCGCTCTTAGCCTGAAAGTCACCAAGTGTCCCTGAATGACATTTTCATGTGACTTTCAACTCGACATAACTCGACAAACGGAGGTCGGATCGATGAGCTGCCAACTCCGTTGGTTTCCTAGAATCCCATTACCTCTAGTGGGACCTCTTTGCCACGTTTTCATGGCCCAGTGAGTTCATTGTTTATCGGTTTTGTAAACTAGGGTTTTTCTTAGTTTCCTTCAATGCAACTCTCACATTGGTGGGTCAACTCTGCAAAACCCTCCACTGTGCCAGTCTTGGTAGTGTTCCCATATCATTTTTTCCCATACACACTTGTCGAAGCCAATGGCATGCAATCTTACTGCTTCATTTGGTTTTTCGCTCCCAGACCAAGAGTCACCAAGTGTCCCTAAACGACATTTTCATGCGACTTTCAACTCAACATAAATCAACAACCGGAGGTTGGATTGATGAATTGTCAAATCTGTTGGTCTTTTGGAATGCCATTACCTCTAGGGTGACCTCTCCTCCATGTTTTCATGTCCCAGTGAGTTCATTGTGCATCAGTTTCATAAACTAGGATTTTTCTTAGTTTCCTTCAATGCAACTCTCACATTGGTGGGTCAACTCTGCAAAACCCTCCACCATGCCAGTCTTGGTAGTGTTCCCATATAGACATTACCCATACACACTTGTTAGAGCCAATGCCTTGCAATATCGCTGCTCCATTTGGTTTTTCGCTCCCGGACTGAGAGTCACCAAGTGTCCCTGAACGACATTTTCATGCAACTTTCAACTCGACATAACTCGCCAACCAAAGGTCGGATCGACAAACCGTCAACTCCGGTGGTCTCCTGTCATGCCATTACCTAGTACACAATAGACCATATATGTAAAATCTATGTACCTACAGTACAACAAAGAAACTATAGTTTCATGAATTGCAAGTAGAAACACATAATTGTATGAATTAGAAGTAAAAACTCATACATGAATTACAAGTATATATCCAATTAGGGTTTCATGGATTAAGAGAAATTTCTATACATAGAGATGCTTTGTTATTTTAGTTTCTCTTATGTATAACCACTTAGACCATATACCTAAGATACAAGATAAAATAACAAAAAAACTAGGGTTTCATGAATTACAAACCATAAACCTAAAAACTAGGGTTTATAAATTTACACATATAACTACAAACTAGGGTTTTATAAAGTAGAAATTCACATACATAGAGATAATGTGCTATGTTAGTCTCACTTATGTAGAAATAATTAAACCAGTGCCCTAACCTACATGCAGAAATAGAAAAAAAATATGGTTTCATGAACTACAAACCACAAACCTAAAAAATAAGGATTACAAATACCTTGACCATATACCTAATCTATAAGAACAAATATCAAGAAAGATAGGGTTTTTTGAACTAGAAACCACAAACTTAAAAGCTAGAGTTCACATATTTAGACATAGAACTACAAAATAGGGTTTATGAACTCATTATATTTATATCATTATATTTGTTAGTCTCACTTAAATAGAAACTAATAGACCATATACCTAGAAGATATATACATGCACTACTAGATAGCTAGAGTTTCATGAACTACATTGGATATAATTTTCCTTTCAATTATGCATGTGGTTGAAGCATGTTAGTGGTGTTGATGGGATGTTATCATCATATCGTATAAATTCAACCTCTTTTGCAACATACATATATTGACATAGACCCCAATCAATCCACTTTTCATGAAGATAGGACTGTCAAACTAAGAATGATTTCCAGCGAAGTCAAAATGATTATGATAGTCCAAAACACTAATTTCCAGCTTGCCAAAATGAGTGTACAATCCCAAATGAAAGTACTAATGATAAACAAGAGGTGAAATGGCACTTTGAATTAGTGAAAGGTACTGTCAAAAGAAAATTATTTCCAGCCAAACATTTAGCATTATGACAGTCCTATATTTCACTTTTTAGCTTTTCAAGACAAAGGTACAATCTTTTAAGTAAACATCAATGATAAATAATTTTATAAGTTCCAAGTTTCCAATCCAATGGGACTCTTTAACCAAATCAAATTTCTAGTTAATTAAAATGTCTTATGACAGTCCAAGATGTAATTTCAGTCAAGTAGGAATGATAACAAGTATATTCACTTTGATTTTGATGACACAATGACTTGCAAGCAATTCAAGGCAAGTTTTCTTGTATTTTTCCAAGTTATGGATGTTTATATACCACTGTCCAATTTGTTTAACTATGGCTGGGAATGACTGTTTAGATACAGTCCCTTTGTGGTGTCTTTGTGCCACTTTAAATTGGGTTTTGGACAAATTTGAGGTGAGGAGTTAGTGAGTGGGTAGTATAGGAACGAAAGGAAGTGACCTTAGGCTAGGATAGGTGGGTAAGAAGGCTATTAGGGCTTCCCTAAATAGGATATTAAAGTCAAGAATTAGGCAAGCCAAGAGGAATTTAAAGGACAAAAGAGTGACGAAGTTAGCCTTGCGCTAGGGTCTTAGCATGCTAGGGGGTTAGGGATATGGCTAAGGGATTAGTTAGGGTAGCTTAGTATGAGTTAGTGGTGTTCTAGGGCTGTCCAAAATGGATATTACAGTCAGAGACATAAGGAGAGATGTGGGGATCTAAGTAATGTGGAAATGAAAGGAATAAGCCTTTCTTTAGAGAGAGGGAAAGGCAGGAGCCTAGGGCAATGCTTTTAGCAAGGGTTATGCTAGAATAGAATGGTTTAGGTGTGTCTTATGTCTTCCTAATAGGTAGTATTACAGTCTAGTTTTATAGACAGTCCTATGGTTAGTAAATGTTAGCGAATGGAGTAGAAGGCCTATTAATATGGACAAGGTAAGTCGAAAATGCATGTAATAAATTTTTAGCTTCTTTTCACTATGATGCTTGCATGGTAACTATGGTATAAATATAGGTTTGATACTCTCTATGCATTAATTTCCCATCCTTTCCTTCATTCCTTCATCTATTGCATGTTAATTTATTCTTATCAACTCTAGGCATAACTCTCATGATTTTTTAATGTATGAGTTGTGGAAGATGAGCTATGTTTTACTTATTTCACTATGGTTTATAAAAGGAGTGCTCATCAAGCTCCAACCCTAGCTTATGTGAAGTAATCCATGCTTAATCTTTGAAGTATTTCATTTGATTATTCTATAAAGAATATGTGACATATGACTACAATCCTAGGCATGTTGATATACAAACAAAAATGTACTTTATAAGAGGCCACAAGAGATGGTTAGGTAGAGTTGGTCTTAGGGTTTCCCTCCTAGGTTTAGGGTTTCATCATTGATTCTAAACCCTTGTTTATGCATGCTAATCCAAAAACGCCATTTGAGCTAGGGTTTCCTCATTGATTATAAAGCCTAGGTTATGCATGCTAACCTTTAAACTTTAGTTAGGGTTATGGTTTCCTCATTGATTCTAAACCCTAGGTTATGCATGCTAACCCTTCAATCGTTAAAATTGCAAGTGCTCAACAATAGCATAACAAATATGTATGTATTCAATGAGAGTAAGAAACTCCAACTCCGTCTTCAAATGATATGAATTGTCAAATTTATCAAAATCAATGTTTTCCAAGTAGATGTAACAAATGGAAGCCAACAACAGTCATGTTCAATATGATTCTCACCTCATCAATACTATGAAATTTCCTGTCAATCAAATGGTAAGAGAATATCATTCCAATATAAATTTCTAGCTTGCAAAATGAGACAATAATTACTACGTATATACCAAAGGCAAATAAGTGCTTGTTGGTGAAACCCACCAACAAAGCCCCGTCAATAGGGGTTCTAAATTTTTAAATGTCGAACTAGCGCAATCTCCCTGAGCACCGTCCCAGACAGGGTTTACCCTACCTAGCAACATCCACAAAGCGGATGAAATGTCACCCGAGATGTTCAAGGGAGAGTTGTCGGAACTGAGTTTCCAGCAATGGGGAAGGAGGATATGGGGATTCGACAGGGAGACACCATAACGGCTAGATAAGATCCCTGTCATCGATGTTAAGTCATGTCCACAACTTGCAAAGTGCATCCATAGCTTATGCAGACATTATTGATTCAATTCCATAGCATCATACAAGTGTCACAATAAATACCACAACATTGTTTATAAAACGTATCAGCTCATAGTGCAACAAAACATAACATAATTGAAGACAGATCGCATCAATATAGCAGAAAGAGATTAAATCATAGCAACATCATAACAAAACATGGTCACAACATCATAACATATTCACGAGCAGATTAGATCGCAGCAGTGATAACAGACAATATTTGTGCAACAACTATCATATCATATTAATCTTATGCAAAGGATCCAAATTACACAATTCTTCTCCAAAGCCGGAGGCTGCATACATAAAAAAAACCCAGATAAATCACAGATACACATGAAATTGTTCAAAAACCAGATTGCACTAGACCTTAGGCGGTAATTACCCTTTGATGCGCATTCTCCTATGATGATCATAATCCTTCTTTTTTTCCTCTTTTCCTCTCCTCTACTTGCAAAACTAGACCTATAAATAGGCTTGAACCTTTACATTGAGGGTCCACTTCTAAATAACTTATAATCGCTAATGACCTATTGCAACAAACTTTGTCAAATAATATATAAAATATTCAAAGTGGTTATTCTTTCGCCCATCGCGCTGATCTGTCCTTACGCGGTACCACGTGAGCTTGCGAAACTACCGCGACGCTGTGCAACTCACTTACCAAAACCCCTTCCAAAAGTGCTTTCTATTGCAATTTGGACAATGAATAAGACTGTCAAACCAATGATAACTCTCAGCCAAGTATGATTGTCCCAAAATGTTATTTGGTATTTGGTATTTAAAATTATCATTGTTATTATACACATTTATTCAATTTTGTATTTTTTTGTTAACTAACCTACAGTGTTAAATTTTTTATGCATTTTATTGTCAACATACAGAATTTATTGCTTCATCAACAATAAGTATTGCAAGTGCATCAACCGTAAACTGCTACTGCATTGACATAATGTATGCAAATATGTAATAAAAGAAAAAGTAATATAAAGAAGTGTGAAATGATATATTAATACATACAAATATCCAATCATATATAGTAGTAGTGAAAAATGGAACATCGTTTCCAATGTCTATACAAAATATGGAAAATTGTGCCAAAATGCCACATCATGGCTACTGTACATAAAAGGGTCTCTCAATCCTCCTGCCCATCGTCAGAGCTTCCCGGTGCACCTCCAAAATCGATCTTCCTCTTCTTCGAGCTAGAGGAAGCTCATTTCTTCTAGTGGATTCGACCACCTCCCCTTGGGCTTTGAAATGATAACAATAAAATGTCAACTCCTACATGCAATTATACTAGTATAAAAGGATTTAAAAATCAAAATTACGTTTTCAAATCTTAAATAGCTCACCTTAGATGAGACTATAAGTGGTGAGCAGGCTACCCTCCTCCGTGATCCAAGTCTCTCGGCAATGCTAGCCTACAACATTTAAACAGTAAGATAACTCATACAATTTACTTCATATGTTAATTTTCGTTAATATTGCATGATATTTTCATAAACTATTCAATCTCACCGTGAACACAATAGGCTGGCCCTGGGGGATGCTAGGTGGAGCAATCGGCTGGTCCTCAAGGGCAGTAGCTGGAGTAGTCGATTGTTCCCCGGGGTGGCAAGTGGAGCAGTGGGATGGAAAACCTACTCTGATACTCGAGTGGATGACATAGTGGAGGATTTAGCCATATCGATTTTCTCTACAAAACTAGGGAGCATGGTGAGAGAGGGCGTGGACTGGAGTGGGAAAAGTGGTGATGTATGGGGATAAACCCCAACTGGCTGTAGAATGGAACAAGCCACCCTGGAAGAGGAAACGACGGTGGTGGGGGAATATGGGGGAGGGGGATGAGGTCTTGGATGGGGTGGAGGGAGGGTTGAATGTGGATGGACGGTGTCTCGTGGTTAGAAGGGGAAGGGTGGAAACATGGGAAATTGCAAGGGAGGGGGTCAATGGGTGAGACATGAGGGAGTGATCAAAGGTTATGACAAAGAAGGGGGAGCGGGATGGAAGTGTGGTGGTGGATGGGAGGAAAGGTATGGATGGAATGGGGTGGGTAGGGATGGAGGGAAAGAGAGAGGTGTTCCAGGGGCTACACCTAGCATATATGGTGGGGAAAAGGCAGTCAATCGAGAGATAGTGACACCGACGTGCCTATGTACTCGGACATGCATACATATTCATGGCCTCGTATATTAGTACATCAAAAATATAACTATACAAAGCTAAGACATCAAAACTGAAATTAAATTTATACTTTAATACACGATACCTGCTCACGAGGGGATCTGCTGATCCCCGATGGGGATGACTGGTCACTCACTCCTATAGACAGCTATGAAAAAGAAATACTTAGATTCAATTACTAAATATTAACTACACTGGATGACAAGATTAACTACTAACATTAAATTTAATTACTGAAAGAAAACTACCTGTGTGTATGGTGTCATAATGTCCTTTGCAGCTTCCATGGCTCCATCTAGGTTGAAGGAACCAATGTCCTCCCACCCGGGTGTTGGAGATTCAGCACTGAATAGTTGTACATTAAAACAAATCAATTCATCAACATCTGATTCTAGGTCAAGTTTATTAGAGATCATGATATTGCATAATGTATAATCAATACTTGAACATTAATAAAACAATAACTAACCTGGTGTAGGTAGCTCTTTGTGGCATGCTCCTGCACGGGAACATGGCATGGATTCCCACAACAAGAACAATGATGTGGCACTGGTACACGCTTTTTATATTCTCTTTAGATATACCAGTGCCATAATGTTCTCTCATTCGAGCCCTATATTGCGTCAAATTGGTTATCTCACCGTGGGCAATGTTATGGAAATCTATTATGTTTTGTCATGATGAGGTGAGGGAAACTCGAGAGGGTTCCTTGGTGTTCTTCAGCTCTTCACTCAGTATTCTTAATTGGTTTAAATCCCTGTGTAATTCATATTCAGGATTTTATTAATTTAATTCAGGGTTTATTGGGTCCTATGATTGGTTTTTTTCACCCCTTTCTTGGGATGGTTCATTGGTATTTGTCATTATGTTTAGGTAATTTGTATCTGCAATATAAAATTATTTCCATTTCAATTCATTTGCAATCTTTTTTAATTTTGTATTTTATTTGAAAAACAAAAAAAAACATTAAAATAAACAAAAAAATGCAAATACTACTCCATCTACCTTACTCCAATTCCATGGGTGTCATTTTAGGCTGCTTGGACACTTCCTTTGGGCTTCGTGGGTGTTGTTTTTGCATATTGGGATGTTGTTTACGGTGGCTTGCATGCTCATGGGTTGGCTGTGAATTAAAAAAACTATTCATTTTTTTTAAACATAGGGACGCATGCACGTCTGTGTATGCGAATGCGCAAAACACGCGCGCACGTCCACATACATGTGCGTGCACATACACATGAGCATGCCATTAGGGGCACATGTGCGCACCTATTGTCCACTATGGAAATCTGGCATGGAGGTTCGCCACTGTCGAAGCAAGAGCGCATGTGCGAATCCAAGGGTGCGTGCATGTTTGTGTTTTTTTCCGCTCGCGCGCTCCCATTGCATCATAATTGGGTATTGACTTCTTGTAGGCGCCCATGTAGACTCATTTGCAATCTCTTGGTTTGATTATAAATTTTTCCTTTCAAAGGAAGGTAGTTCTATTCCAAATCTAATTTTTCCGTGGTTGTTTGGGAAAATAACTTTGTATTTCAATCCCATTTTCTTAGTCACCATATGTGGAAATTTTGACTCTAGAAAAAATTATACTTTCACCTTCAAACCCTCCTTGTTATGAATAATTAGTTATATCTCATTTTGACTGATAGGATCATATCTTATTTAATAATTGGAAAGTGTGTAGTTGTGATATCTCCATATATATGTCCCTCCTCTAAAATAAATAGCACAATATTGAATTATTATAGATCTTAATGTAAATGTAGAGATAAATTAAATTTATTGAAATACATGCATTGTAGAGTTGTAAAACAACATAGAGTGATCCCACCACTCTTGAAAATTAATATCCATAAGTCCTAGAAAGGAGGTCCACACCATTTCAAAGAAAGTGGATTGTCATGTGACCTAACATTGGTGACTGTAAAGAAGCACAGAAAAATGGTATAAGATACCTAAGGGAGAGAGACATATATAGTAAAGAGTTCTCGATTATTTAAGAAATGGGAAGTAACCAAAAATTGGTTAAATCAGTGAACAAGCTAGTGGGATCTAGATCAACAAACATTGTAGGTATACAAACGATTTTGGGAGAGAGCACCCACCTTATGCCATTGATATATCATATCTTAGAGACCCTTTTGAACTACAACCACTCATTGAACAATAAAATTATTTTTCCTTGTATAATCAAATAATTTAAAGGACTTGCAACAATACATGGTTGATCTGAAAAAGATTGGATATATTCGAACAACGTTTTAAAGATTTTTTCCATGACTTTAGTAAGTAAGAGTCAACATATGCATGTTGTTGTTACAACTTGACTCTTGATTGAAAAAACATTGTGAACTTCAATGTAAGCTAATAAAATGGATTTTTGTGCTTCATTTCATCCAAAACATAAAGAAAGAAAATGGAGAACAATAAAATATACATGTGTTTGTGCAAATTCTAGCATTAAAGCGCTTATGAATAATCTTGAAGGTAAGAGGGGTTGTTGGGAAAAGTAGCGATTAAAAAATATATTGCTCTTGAAAAATGGAAATCCCCATGTATGTCATTCAATTATTTAGAAGGAATTATTCCATGCCTTTCCATTATTAGGAAAATGGATGGTTTGGAAAGTTAGTAGGTGTCAAAGGATGAGAGTAGAAGGTGATCCTTGGATGGCGTGCATGGGGATTATACACTCTTTTAAGTAATAAAATCAATGACAATAAGAAAGCATACATACTATATAGAAATGGTTCCTAATGAAAAATCAACTACAATATGGAATCAAAAGTGGAAGGAAAATGTTCAATTGGGTGTCCAAGGAGAGCTAACAAAAGAAGCGAAGATCGAGGAATCTTGAGAACAATGTAGATGGAACACAAAATGTAGATGAAATTTTATGGTCTAAAAGAATCTAGAATGTGTTATACAATGAAATTAGGGTACAAAGCAATCATAAAAGAGAGAAGAAAGTAAGACATTGTAATGCTGGAAACCTATTGGAAAACTTAAACGTCCACTTAATCACATATCTTCTTATGGTTTGCCTTGTCTAATAATGGTATTGACTTATGAAAACTATAAGAATATGTAGAACAACAAACAAAATGAGGTGTCCTAAAAGAGGGAGAATGAATCTATATACCGACAGTGTATGATATGAAAGAGGAAAGGTGAATATATAGATTACCTATTTATGCATTGTTTACTTTCAAAAGAGACATGGAAGGAGGCATTGAAAATATCTCATGGTAAAACCAAATTGAAGGGACATGTTGTAGAAGGATTCTTCAATAAAATCTTAGAATTCATCCTTGCATTATGATATGGATGATTTGATTGGATACAAAGGAAAATATTTTTTAAAAGACGAAATCATTCCAATACAAATCAATCGGATCATATATCGCTATCGAGGAATTTAACAACATAAGAAAGGCTTGGGGTTATTCTAGAAAAAAGTGGAGTGTGAGGATTAATATTTACAAGGGGAGAGTACCTTATTCGTTTTACTAAATGGGAGAGTGATGTAAAAATCATAGTGTATTATGTACACTTTGGTTATTGCTGAAAAGAGATGGAAATATGTTTAAACATCACATAAGTACTAGGAGACTCTAAATTCATTGTGGAGTACTAGATAAAATTGATTCTTTAACTCCTTAAAACTTCCCTTGTCTAGATTCGTCGAGATAAACTTAACTCCATTTCCTTGTAACATGGATAGAGGTCTAGTAATTCTTGAGAACCCTGATATGACCCTTCATCTTGGAACGTATTATTCCCACGTCTTCCAATAGGTAGGGGTGTGGAAAAACTTACTCCATACCCAATGGTCCCACCTACCATTATAGTTAGTAGGACATCGGGTTCCATCCCCAACATGACTTATTGATCCATCCAAATTAAATGCAAGAGTTTCAACAATGAAGACAGCTGAGAGGAGCCATAGTATTCTCAAAGATAGATCTGAGATCTAGATATCACCAAGTCAAAATCAAGAATGGAGACATTAGTAAGACAACATTTAGAACCATGATTTTTTTTTGTTAATAAGCACAAAACCATCTATTAATAAATGAAAATAAAAATTACAATAATCCAAAAGGTGCCATGGAGGCCACCGAACTCCTCACAACAAGCTGCTCATGAAACCAGCAAATCAGAAAAACGACCAGACCCGTTCATGCTTTCAGTTGCCATACTATCCATAAGAAAGTTCTGATCATAGTGGGAAAAGGTCCCAGCACATATCTCGCCTGACAGTCCACAAAAAGGAAAGTGCACAAAAACAAAAAAAACAAAAAACGCTTGCTTCTCCTGCCCTGCCATCACGATCTCACTTTCAGCCAGCGAATTGATCACATAACCCAATACAATCTGATCTAAACGCCGTTTTCCTTGCATTCTCCAGAAAGTCCCTGTTCTCCTTCATGACAAAGAAGGTCATATGCCTGGCCATCAGTGCCTGTCGATCACTCGGCAATAAACTATCAAACTCAGCTTACAAGGGGGCCGAAGAGGTCAACGTTGAGAGAAGCCTAACGTGGCTGATGTAATCGGCCTCAACAAGAGTTTGAAAGTGATGGAAAAATTCCTTTTCCTCTGCCTGATTGGGGAAAGCCAACTGGAAAGAAATTCCCGCCCCTACACCTTTGTTGGCCGTTGCATCTGCCACTGAATTTCCTTTATGCCTGATATGCCTGAACGTGACCGCTGGGAACGCTTGTAGAATAGAAAATAGCTCTTCTATTCTACTCTCCCATCTCCAATTCCGGGAGATCTTAGAAGTGGAACAGCCCGCCTGGAGTCTGGTTGCCATAGAAATGATAAGACTCGAATCTCCTTCCACAATCAATGGGGACCATCCGATGTCCGCAGCCCATTTTAGACCCTGCACCAGACCTTCCAACTCAGCCAGATTGTTTGAACTGTCACCAAGATCTCCCCAGAATATCCCCAACATCTATCCCTCATGGTTACGAGCTGCTCCTCCAAAACCAGCTGGCCCCGGATTCCCTTTAGCAGCCCCGTCAAAGTTTAACTTAAAAGACCCTGCCTCAGGAGGCGACCAGCAATCCGGCCTTTTCCTGGTCACCGAGTGAACATGAATCTCTCCCTGGTAGGTTGGGATCGAGGTGATCCCCCATTCATTCAAAGTGAGACGTTTTTGAGCCTCGGCTTTGAAGTCCTCCGCAGTCCAAGGGGTCAGACTTAGAGTTTCTTTGAGGTGCTTCTCTATATTGAGCCACACTTTGTCCAAAGAACAGCTCTTTCCATCAAAAATACACCCATTACGTTCCTTCCATAGTTCCCAGACAAGAAACCCCCGGAAGAGCTCCCACATTCGGTTTAGGATTGCATTCTTAAAATTCTTAGAGGGCCAGTTGGCAATGGTTTCTGATACATTTCCTCCAATGCGAGCCCATCTTCTGAATCGTTGTTCACCTTTGGCCCATAGCTCCGAGGCAAACCAGCAAGCTTCGAGGAGATGATCAAGAGTTTCGAGGGCTGAGAGGCAAAAAACACAACACAAGGGCCCTTGCATACCCCTTTTTAGGAGGTTATCCCAGGTAAGGATCCTATGACGGACTAAAAGCCAACAAAAGGAAGCTATCTTCGGCCAGAAATTATTGTACTAGATTTTTTTCCATTTTTCCTCCGACTGGCAGCCCTCTTCATTCTGCTGAATGTGAAAGGCCTCTTTAATCGAAAAGGTTCCTCTATTGGTATATCCCCATCTGATCACATCCGGGCTATCCACAATGGGAATCTTGCGGCTGGTGAGTTCCTTGAAGAAGTATTCCAATCTATCTTCTGGAATCAGATGTTGCCACCATTCTTTTGACAGCCATATCCGATGGATTTGGTCTGGTGCATGGGAATTCCAGAAATCCCTGACTTTTTCCTTGCCACGCCGTTGGAGATGTATCTGAAGGTCATCAATTCCTACTGATTCAGCCAACTTCCCTTGCTGTTGCCACGCGTCCGTCAAGAAGAAGGCTTCTTGGCCGTCACGAATCTCCCAGAAACTGTGTTTCTGAACTAAATCATGGTTCTGTTGGGCCATCGTCCAGATTTGAGACCCCAAAGGAGTTCTGTCATAGCGAATGAGTTGATTTTTCGGCCAAAGGTGAGCATACTTGTGATGCCAGACCATGGCCCAAGGTTCAGATGAGTGTGTCACCCAACGCCACCATATCTTCGCTCCCATCACTTTGTTGCTGATGATAGGATCCCGTAAGCCCAACCCACCTGCCTCCTTAGGCCTGCAAATCGTAGCCCAGTATACCAACGCCCATTTCCGGCGATCATCAGTACTTCCCCAGAGAAAATTTCTTTGGATTTTCCTTATTTGTTTCAAAACCGCTTTAGGTGCTGAGAGCACCGAGAAGAGATACAAGGGCATAGCTTGCAGGACAGCTTTGACCAGAACCATACGACTTGGAAAGTTCAGAGCGCGATAGGTCCAATGAGTTAGTTTCTGCTTCATTTTGTCTAGAAGTTCCTTCCACGATACCTGTTTGATGGTAGACTCAGCTAACGGTGCCCCAAGGTATTTCGATGGCAGAGTACCTTCAGAAAACTGCAGAATACGGAGAATATTTCTTTTGGCCACCTAAGAAGTGTTGAAGAAGAACACCTGAGACTTTTCTTTATTGATTTCCAGACCGCTGGCCAGGAGGAATAGATCGAGTCCCTTCTTGATGCCTCAGCCTTCTTGAACTGAGGATGGCCCCATCAACATATTATCATCAACAAATTGTTGATGCGTCTGAGCAGGCTGATTCTCACAGAGGTTGAGGCCCTTAATCTGCCCCGAATTCTGCATATCTCTGAGCAATTTGCCTAGGCCCTCGGCAATGATTATGAAGAGAAAGGGGGATAGGGGGTCCCCCTGCCGGATTCCTCGAGTAGCTGAGAATGGCTGAGATGGAGTACCATTAACCAAGATGGAGAAAAAGGCTGAAGACACCAAATTGATAATCCATCTGATCCAGTTTTCCCCGAATCCAAAGGCTCTGAGGACTCCTTCAAGGAAATCCCAATTGAGTTTGTCATAAGCTTTAGAGAGATCAAGTTTTAGCAACATACCAGCGCTCTTATTCTACTTCAAGCAATGGATGGATTCATGAACGAGAATGATGCCATCGAGAATTTGCCTTCCTTCTACGAAACCCGCTTGCTCCGGAGAAATGAGAATGGGCAGAAGCAGCCTCAACCTGTTAGCTATAATCTTTGTGATGATTTTATAAATGACGTTGTAGAGGGCGATTGGTTGAAACTTTCCGGGATCCTCCGTTCCTTGTTCTTTGGGAATTAACGCTAAGAACGTTGCATTGAGGGCTTTCAAGATGCGCCCTGTCTTTCTGGAGCTTTCCACGATGGCTAAGAGTTCCTCTTTTAACCACTCCCATCCTTCTTGGAAGAAGTTAGTAGTAAAGCCATCTGGCCCTGGAGATTTGTCCCTGGCCATTTGTTTCACTACCTCCTCCAGCTCTGGCATCTCCACTGGTCTCATTAGGATTTGATTGTGTTCCTGTGTGATAATCCTAGGAATGTGTCTGAAGATCTCTGACTGGGCTTGCCGTCTATCCACATCCGGTTCCTCTAGAAGATCAACATAGTAAGAATTCAGAGTTTCTTCCATCTCCTTTTGCTTTTCCACCACTGAGCCGTCCTCTTTTTTAAGCCTGACAATTCTGTTACTTTGACGGTGCTGGATCGTAGCTTTGTGGAATAATTTGGTGTTACAATCGCCATCCCGGAGCCAATGGTTCCTGGAATTTTGCTCAAAAAGAACCTCCTCCTGTTTCTCTTTGAGATTAAGCTCTTGGAGGAGAATCCATTCTTGATCTTTAAGCTCAGGCATAGGGCCCTGCCTGTGTAATTCTACCTGAACCTCCTGAAGGCGTCGGTCAAGCCTTTTCTTTTCCTGAAAGATATTTCCTAAGGAGTCTTTGTTCCACTGCTTAATATGGCCTTTGAGAGTTTTGAGTTTTTGCTGGAATCTAAACATGCAGGTACCATGTCCTGGGTTGATCCCCTTCCACCAGTCCCGCATCCTATCCGAAAAACCTGGCTGCAAGAGCCAGAACTTTTCGAATCGGAATGGTCTCCGTAGGTTTTCGACCTGAATGGACTAGTCCAGGCTAACCGGCCAATGATCAGACCCTGACGAAGGTAGAACCACAGCCGCCATCTCGCCTCCTGCCATCATGATGTATTCCGAGCTGAGGAAAGGGTCAAGGCGACAGGCAATGCTGCGATCCCCAGCTCTGTTGTTATGCCAGGTGAAGGAGCCATTGGCCGTGCGGAGATCCACAAGGGCAAGGTCCTCAATAGTCTGATTGAAGAGCTCATTCACTTGGGTCAGCCGTCTAAGCCCACCCTTCTTTTCCTCTAAAATTCGAATGATGTTAAAATCCCCTCCCAGGACCCAAGGAAGCCCCTCCGATTCCTCCTTGAGGGCATGCAAGGAAGCAATAAACTCTGTTTTATGAGAGCTTTGTGACGGACCATACACGTTGGACAAGAACCCACGTTGATAAGCTCCAACAATCTGGAAAAATCCAGAAATAGAGAAATGGGTACAGCGGAAATTCTGAAGAGAAACTAACTGAGGATCCCAAAGGATACCAAGGCCACCCGCCAATCCGTTAGCATTGATCGCCATCCTGTTACATCTAGGCCATGCTTTCCTGGCTACTTTTGCCAGCTCCTCCCCCGAGCACTTAGCTTCTTGGAGAAGGACAATCCATGGCTTTTCGACCTCTATTTTCCTCTTTAGAATACGAGTCTTTAAAGGGCTTTTACAGCCTCTAATATTCCAAGAGATGATCTTCATGAGCAACTGGTTTAGGGTTTAAAAGCCAGAGCCGCCTCAATGGTCGGGTACTGGCCAGAACTAATCAGCTTTTGCCCTAGACGTTGGATCCTGTGTGTATTGGTGGGTATGCCCCGCTTTTCTCCCTTTCCTTCGCGTTTGCCTTCAACTTCCTTTAACGAACCCTTCTGAACCCCGAGGTTCTTGTCGGTCTTGGTGATGATGATGGCTTTCTCCAAAAGGTTTACCTGCTGGGGCGAGATGTCTTTTGGATTATTGACTGCAAAAGCCTCTTCAAGTCCATCCAAATCGAGGTCGCCTAGGATCATGTCCTCTGCCTCCGTCTCTTCCTCCGCATTCATCCTATCTTCCATAACGAGTTCTTGAGAAGGACTCTTTTCCATCTGCTTCAGGTCCAATGAATTCATCTCACCTGCCTTCTGAATATCCTGATCCTTTTCTCCATCCACAGGAGAGGGTTTTTCTTGCAAAGCTTCAAAACGATTTTGAGTTTGAAGTTTTTTATTGATCTCAGGCCCAGAACCAGAACCTTTCTTAGCCATTCTCTTTCGATTGGTAACCTTGGTGAATCCCTCCGCATCCTTACCCTTTGGTCCATTCGCTGGTTTCCCAGGGGGTTCATTTAGGAGGCAATCCCTAAACAGGTGACCGTGTTCATGACAACGGCGGCACCTGAAAGGTAACTGTTCATAATCAATAGCTTGAATCCAGTCCTCATCATCGTGTGTTAGCTCGATAGCTTCGGGCAGATCCTGGGAAATGTCGAGATACACACACAATCTGGCATATGAGATGTATTTAGCTTGCTTTGTCTGCTCTGAGATCTTGACAAAATCACCCAGAGTATTACCAATCTCCTTAAGGATCTCTTCATTCCAGTATTCTGTAGGTAACGAATATAACCTTAACCAGACCGGGGCAATGGTCATATTTTTAGTATCAGGATTGAAGCGCTCTTTCCAGGTGCGCAAGTACAACCCTGCTGAATGAAAAAAGTATGGCCCGTTGTCAAAAATTCTCGCCCTGTCCTCTGTATTGAAGAAAACCACAGTAAAAAACCCCTTAGCAGCGAGCTGGAGGTCGTAATTCCCTTGAGGCTTCCAGGTGGTATTTATCCACCATATCAGGGATTTTTCATTCGGCCAGAGGCCAATAAACTTCCCAATCAGGGCGTGATCCTTCAGATGTTGAGCCTCGTCCCTAAAGCTCGTTGATCTGATCTTCAACTTTGATATCGCCTTGGATTTTGGCATGCATTGTCCGGTTTTCCTCCCTGGTCCAGCTAATGCCTCCACCTGGGTTGAACCACTAGTCCCTTCTCCTCCCGTCCCTGGGAGGTGATTATTTGCTGTAGCCGTCTCTTTTCCTTTCTCTGTCACATTTGCAGAAGATAGGGGAGGTGTCTCCACCCCCACGGAGTCCACACCCATGAGACCGTCAGGCCGTGACACGAGGAGCGTGCAACCTGACCTGTCTCAGAGACACGCTTCCCAGTGTGACTCAAAACCAGCACCCTAGGTCGCCATCGAAACCTCCCGCCTCCAGTTCGCCGTCGTATCCCGAAATTTTTTCCCAATCAGGTCGCCCACATTTAGAACCATGCTAGAGAAGTAAAGGAATGGGATAAAATGAGCCTTCCCAGAAAGAGAAACCACCCTTATTAAATTCATAAAGTTGTCAACAAGCTTTCTCAAGAGCAAAGAAAATTCATCAGGTTGTATAAACTATAAGTTGAATAATCTAATACATGTCCTTCTCATGGATAGGATTAAATATGGGAGACGTCATGTCATTTTTTTCACCTTCCTACATGTCTACAAGGAGTTCAATGAAAACGTCACCCTAATGAGGCTCTTAAAAAAATATGGACATAACTTTCCAACCATGACCCATTTTATCCATGTTTAATCTCACTACTACACAATTTATGAAGAAAGGGAGGAAAATAAAACAAAAATTAATGCTAATTTTCTATTTGATGTTATTGTAAAAGTAAAATATAGATGATTTTTTTTTATATAAATTTGTGATGAAGACACCTGGTAGATGAGAAAAACTCTTAGTTCTCACTCAAGTTGAAGCATACTCACAATATTATTTTGAGAGTACCAATATGAAATTTACATATGTATATTTGATTTCTCTATGAAATATTATGATGGTTCCTATGTGATCTCCATTTTCCTCATTCTTTAGCTATGTTTTTCACTTAATCTTTAATGACCTATTTTGTTAATGATTAAAAAACACATTCAAGTTAACCTTTATTTTAAGATTATAAACTTCTAACAAAAATTAGTGAATTTCTAAATCAACTCCCTTCAACACTTTTGTTCCATTCATTCAAATGTACAACAACTACGTTGATCTAAATTCTAATAGGTTATCATCAGTAACATATTACAACATTGATATCCTACTACCTCGCTAAAACAACTCCTACTAGCACACAAGAAGACCATCCACCAATAGTTTTGAGCTTGGGACTATAAAAGACCAAAGGAGAATGGTTTTTTTCATCCAACTATATGTTGAAGCCCTCCTTGACTTCACCCTTAGCCATTCAGAATCTATAAGCCCTTTTAAAACAAGACTTTGTGATAACCTATTTTAACTTAAGTAATGAAATACCCTACCTTAATTTTAACTAATTTTTTTTAATATGATTATGAAAAGTATAAATCACAAAACCTATTATATATTTTATCTAAAATAATCCAAAAAATTATATTATATTATATTAGAATTTTTATCATACCTGCCATTACATCAAATGTATACATTATATACTTTTAAATACCCTTATCCTAATTTTATCAAATAAACAGACTAAACACCCTTAAATGCCCTTATTCTAATTTTATCAGAACTGATAGAAAAAAACCCTTAAATACCCTTATCATACAAATAAACAGATTAAATACCAACACACGATTATTATTAAAAGAATGCCGTTATCCTAATTGTATACAAATGGAAAGAATAAATACCAACACACGATTATTGATTAAAAGCACCATCTACACAATCTGGTTAAAAAGTTGATATAAAATTTATTAAAATAAAATTAATTATTATTAAATAACTTTGTAAATTAATAAATATAGATTTTTTTTTAAATACTTATTTACTTCTTACTTTTTTTCAGTTTGTACAAAATTATTTTCCTTAAAAAACACATACAACTATATACCTCTACCGTTCTGTACTATATAATTAATTATAACAAATGGCAAGAAAAGATGATATTTTACAAATTTGTTATTAAGTATTACATAATAATCACATTTTTATTTAAAAATTTGAAAAATAAAATTATAAAAATTATTATTTTTAGAAATATTTAATTATTAAAATTAAAAAAAGTTTCTAAGTATTAATAAAATACAATTTTAATAAATTAAACCGTAAAACATTATATTATTTTGAATATGGATTTAACTTATGCTCTTGAGAAAAAATCCACATAAGTAATATGTTTTGAACTATTAAGGAACATATTGTTGTAATTGTTGGTCTAATCTAGCATATAATTTAATTGTCAATCCGTTATTTGTGAAACTTAAAAGCACACCCAAAATATATGGATTCAGAACTAAACACCGTCTAAAAGAAATAAATCTAAATTGACTTGAACACTATAGGGTTTAAGAAGTGCTAAACTCCCTTACAGGAGGTATCATTATTAGATTTCTTAACATCCATCATCAACTATTTTAAATATGAGATATCAAGAAGCATAAGGAACTATAACATTTAGAAAAATATGAGTTTTGAAAGTAAAAATATAAATTAAATTCTTTTACAAGAATTTAACTCACAATGTATTTTAATGCTTCAACAATTAAGTATGCATTCTAAAAAATATTGTAATTATAAATAGTGAAACCAACTTGAAACAATCATTATTCTAATTTCATGTGAAATTGAAAATAGCATACCACAATTGTATGAGAAATAAAAAGGATTTGAATGCACGGGCTTGTACACCTTGGAGTATAGTTAACTAAGAAAACATTGCTAACATCATTAACTACTCCAGTTACACTAATTAAGATAGATTTGATCAAAAAGCTTAAGATAGATTTAATTCCAGAGTTATGAAAATCATCCATGCCTTGGTTATTTATACAAAGAGTTTGTAACCATAAGTGATAAGATAACCCTTGATATGAGGATAAGGTCCAATATTTACTCTAAGAAGGTTGAATCCATCTCTCAGATACATAAATTAAGTAAAAAACCTATGATATCCTAAATTTTCCATATTCTTATGGTAAAATCAAGGTATTTTCTGCATAACTGGTCAAGTTTGAATGAAGATAGATATTTATCCATAATTGGACATCAAGGATGACACCACATGTCTCGGATTTTACCTATTTGTCCCACAAGAATATGAACCTTGAAGCAATTAAGGAAAGTTCAGAAATCCTATATCTTTTATTAAAAAATTAATTTTAATGCTTAAAATTTACAAAATTCAATTCATAAAAAGTAATGACAATTGTACCTTGTATGGTCAGTTTTAAAAGAGTTGTGGATGAAATATGAGAAATATTGATGTATTTTTTAAAGAAAAACATGGATTATATGAGAAAAGTAAGCATCAAAATAGTGTCCAACAACAATGACCTTGAATCCCATGTTGACAAAGCATATGTGAATATTTTTACAAAGCCTCAAATTATGATCCTAGAACTAAAAAACTTAAAAGTAAGCATCAAAATAGTGTCCAACAATAATGACCTTGAATCCCATGTTGACAAAGCATATGTGAATATTTTTACAAAGCCTCAAATTATGATCCTAGAACTAAAAAACTTGATGTCTAACCAACATCTTTAAGAAGCTCTTGTGAATATTGTTATAATGACCTCTATGTTGACAAAGCCTCAAATTATGAGCCTGGAGATTAAAAAAAAAAACTTGAATTCTAACCAATATCTTTAAGAAGATCCTTTGGATAGAGGAATCATGTCTTACTTCTACAACGTATTGTTGCCACTCACCTTTAGATGTAGCTAATAACTACCACGAAAAAAAAACAAAAAAAAAAAAACAAACCAAACCTTGAATTCTAACCAAGATCTTTAAGAAGATCCTTTGGATAGAAGAATCATGTCTTCTACAACCTATTGTTGCCACTCACCTTTAGATGTAGCTAATAACTACCAAGAAAAAAAAACCAAAAAAACTACAACCTATTGTTGCCACTCACCTTTAGATGTAGCTAATAACTACCACGAGATAAAAAAACAAAAACAAAAACTAAACTTGAATTCTAACCAAGATCTTTAAGAAGATCCTTTGGATAGAGGAATCATGTCTTACTTCTACAAACTATTGTTGCCACTCACCTTTAGATGTAGCTAATAACTACCATATTGTTTCACATTAGTTTATAAATATTATTTTTACTTTTTAAAATTGGAATTACATGTTTGTTTGTATGTATAATTCCATTTCAATAATGGCATAAAGAATGCAACTCAGTTTAATTAGTTTTATTTAATTTAATTAGTTTTACTTAATATTTTAATTTTCTCCAAAATTCATTTTCACATAACTATATAATGGAGCTAAATATATTTAATAATTAAATTGTAAATAATGCTTAAAAATAAACTATTTCTGAAAACATATCCTTGCATGCTATGAATTTTTTTTTCATCTTCAAAGCTTACCATATTGACATAGAATGTCAAGTTAGTATTTAAAATGTCTCCACTTTAGTCAATTTAATTTTATCTTTTTGTATTTTATGTCCCCTCTTTTTCATTCATTCAATCGGTCGGCAGGATAAGATTAAACAAATAGCTTCAAGTAAGTAGCATGGCATGCCCTCAACCACAAAAATGAAGAGCCACTGTCTTAGAGATTTTATGAGGTCGTCACAATAAGATGGAAAATTTAATAATAAATGTTGTGTTTATGTAAAACGATACAACAATAAATGTTTCAACTTTTGTTTATGTAAAAAGATACAAAGACCGGTGCAAGGAAGCAAACCAGAGAAGATGACTCACAGGACTTCCTCCTAACTCGTTTCTCAACCAAGGATCCATGTAGTGTATATTCTTCCGTAGTTGAAACAGAGGTTGTTTCACCAAAAGTTACACTTAAACCTTTTCATATTTTTGAAACAAAGGTTGTTTCACCAGAAGTTATACTTATTAAACCTTTTCACTTATTTTATTGATTTTGGCAGTGTTCCCTCTAAGAATTTTATAGAATGTTACTAAAAAATAGTAACATAGTTTTCCTAATTTTTGGGTTTCGGGATTACTTTGAGAAGATTTTGAGAAACACAGTTCTTAGAATTGGAAAGATAGAAAAAGTAATTACATCATTATCAATTTGAGTTTAGTGAGTTATTTTTTAATCAAAATAATTGCTTCATTATCAATTTGAGTTTCGTGAGTTTCCTGGATTTTTAAAACCAAGAACTGTAAAATCGTACCTAGAAACTTGGATTTCTAAAACCAAGAGATATTAAATAATAGAGATGGATAATACTTCTTCAACACATTTAGGCCATTTCAACAAAGGAGCTGTTTAACCAGGGGACTTTTTGACTTTTCACGGTAATTTTATGCAGGATTCCAGTGAATTTAATCTACAAAATCTATCATTTCTGTTGTTGGCTGAACGATTTTAAACTCAGAAATGAAATCAGGTGACAGGAAAACCCCCAACACCCACATTTTGTAAGATCTAGCAATGTTTCTTTTTGAAAATTCCTTAAAGATTCATGAGAATAAGACAAAGATTGAGATATAAAATATATAAATTAAACCTGTATAAATGACATATTTAATTGTAAAATTTGAGGAAAATGAAAACAGAAAGAAACGTTGCATCACCTCCATAGATTTAATTGTATACCTTGAAGGAAAATAAACACAAAAGAAATGTTGCATCACTTTGCAAACTACACCCTAATCAGTAGCTATGTTCTTCATATTTTCCAATAGTTCTTCATACTTCCAAAATAGTTTTCTACCCTTAGAGTTCTCACTTCCATGAAATATCGTCTGAACACAATGAAACTCTTTCATGAGAGCTTCCCTGTCCCATTTAGGTGCTTCACTTTCATTTGACTATATGGACTAGGGTAATGTATATGATCATCAGTATGTATGGGATAATTCTTCTGAGTATGATATGAAAAGATGGATAAATAATACTCGTATGGACCATGCGTTAATTATTTAATGATAATGAGATAAAGCATAGAGAAAGAGAAAGAGAATTTTCCTTAGTGAACTCAAGTTATAAAGCTTCAATAAAATATGAATTCCTTAATCAATGCCTTATTCAAAGCATCAATTGAACTATTAATGAATGTAATTAGTTTAGTAAAGAAGAGCTTAGTGTCCATCAATCAACATGCATCATTTAACTAAAGAGATCCATGCAAAAGTTAATAATAAAAATTGTGTGTTGATGGCACTAAGAGTGAAGTACTAATGACACTTAATTTATCATGTTAACTAAGTGATGAGTAGTCAATTAAATATTGAGTTCAAGTCAGTTATCATTCAGTTCAAGTAATTTAACATTTAGTTCAAGTCAGCTATGAGTCACTTCAAGTAAGTTATCATTCAGTTCAAGTTAACAAATTCATTTCAATTCAATTAACATTTAGTTCAAATAAGGTATCCTTCAGGTAAAGTACGTTAACATTTAGTTGAAGTTAGTTAACATTTATTTCAAGTCACTTAACATTCAATTCAAGAAAGTTAACATTCATTTCAAGTTAGTTCACTTTTAGTTGAATACAATGAACATTAAGTTAAAGCTAATTAAGGAAAGGAAGGGTGTTAATGTTTGCATGGAGGGAGTTCTAGTTAGCTCCTCCTTGTGAATGCACTATGTCGCTATCTCAGTATGTTTACTAATCCTCCTATGTGCTACCATCCACATGCTAGAGTTTTTCGCTTGTTATTTATATGATAGGCATATGGAAAGCTCAATACAGTTGCATGAAAATTGTTTTTGTAGGGTAACATTGGATCTATCTTCTTTATTGCTATTGTGATATCTCTTATTGGGAAATATTCTTATGTGTTGTAAACCATTCTCTGCAAATCTATCTATCATGCTGAAATAATTGCTGAATTTTTCATCCTCCATGTTTGGAGGGTTTTCCCAGGGTATATCATGTCTCTCATGGTTGATTGATTTATATGGCTCATTTATGAAGTTGATTTATGTGGCTGATATATTTGTGAGAATTACATGTGGCTGACATATTTATGAGATTCACATGTGGCTGATTTATGAGATACATATCTGCTGAAATTGATAGATAAAAATTTTAAAGTTCAAGTTTCCACGTTTTTTCTCAAAACATTAACATGGTATAAGAGCATAAGGTGTGAAGGAGCTTAGTTTTGTGTACCAAGCTAACCTTACATAGATATTGAAGAGTTGAGAAAAATATTGCAGCCATAACATCAATCTTTGTCCGACCAAAAGACCCACTTGAAGGCACATCAAACTTCAACACATGGAAAGAGAGGGTGTTGAATATTCTTGAAGAGAAATATCTTGATTCATTTATGACCACTGTGGTAGAGAAGCCTACCACCAATAAAGGGTGGATCATCTTCAAGAATAATCAAGCAAAGGAAAAGCATATCATCTTTGATTTGGTTAAGGATAATCTCATGTCCATGTTCATTCTGTTGAAGACGAAAAGGGGGTGTTTGGATACATTCACCAATATTTTCAAGAAGAAAGCCTCGAATCAAGAAGAGGGGTGCATGTAAAGCAAGGTTGTGTACACTAAAGAGGAGAATCTTGTCCTCATGACAAGAATGAAGAAAAGGAGAAATCCTTTCACTACAAAGAATCTCTTACATTCAAGTGAATAAAGAAGTACTTCGGTATTCTCTTCATGACTATCATATAGAGATATGTATTCCTGGATTTTGGAATTGTGTTGATCATATACATTATTGTTTGTCTTTTATTAGTATATTGTCGATGTCATGAGTCCATATTATGTGATATGATATACGATTGATATAAGGCTTATCTAGGACTGATATGTACTTATATAAGACTGATATAAAGATGAAAATTTCCTTCATAAGACATGAGATAGAGGTTTCATGAGTTGTGAACATAGGACTACATGATTGGTCATAATATATGAGATAGAGGGATTCATGTTTAATTCATAAGATATGTATATGGGGTTGCATATTTACTTCATAAAATATGAATTTTGAACTGATATAGGGTTGCAAAACATCACATAAGATATGAATGGGGTTATGTGAAAACATTGATTTAGTTTATGTACATAATTGTATGAACCATTTGTAGTATATTGAAAGTATTCATGTGAATAAAATTCATGACTCTATGAAATGGATCTAGCCATTAGAATATTTTATCTTTTAGGAAAAAATCATATTCCCTGATCTATAAGAAAAGAATGACATGAATATGGATTCATTTCGATGGTTGATCCAAAAAGGGAACATATTAAGAGGTTCTTGTGATTCTTAGGAAGAATTTAGAGTACAAGCACTATACTATTTTCAGAGATGTAAAGAATTCTGAAGGTAATTTATTTATCTTAGTTATATTCATATATGTGTTAGATATAGAGGATTATGAGTGTTTGTGATGGACGACTCAAATACAATTGAGATATTTTCTCAAGCACAATTGAGAGAAAATGCAAAGAGGAGGAGGTCAATGGACTTGATAAGTTGAAGGGTTAGGAATTCCAACTATCCACCACTTGAATCATTCTCTTATTTACAATTTACCTACGAGCATTGTATTAACTTAGAGACTTGGGTTCAAATCTCTGAATAAGTATGATTGAAAATATAGCAATGTAAATATAAGAAGTATTTTTAATATATATATATATATATATATATATATATATATATATATATTCCAAATTTTAATATAGACTAAAAGAGAGATTTGTGATTTTATACTTTTATGTATTAGATTGCACATGTTCTCTAATGGAGATTTTTTATGATTTCAACCAGCATGTGAGGATGAGAAAAATTCCATGTTGATTTTTCTCTCTAATGGGAAAATTTATCTCTATATCTGGATGTTCACTCTCTTCCCTCAATTGTTCTTTACCTTGTTGGATTTCTGGTTGGTTCCAAGACCGTACACACTGTTGGAAATATTAATTAATCCTAGATCCATATCAGGTTTGAGCCAACTCTGTTGGAGTCTATAGCAAGTTAGTTTCTATCAGCCTCTCTGACAAAATGAAGAGTTCGCATCTCCCATATATAAAGCAGTCGAATCTGATTTACGAAGATAAGTTTCTAACTAGATAAACATTACGGTATTTAATGTAAGTCAATAGAAGAGTTTTAGTTTGTCTATATGTAAGTGAAGAAGGTTTGTAAATCAAGAGAGGAGAGAAGTGAAGAAGAGAGAAGAGGAGAGAAGGATGTAAGTGTGGGAAGAGAAAAAAAAGAATCTATGAAGAGTTCAAGAGTTCAAACTCTGTGTTTTTGAAAAGTGTTGAGAGACAAAGCTCTGTAAAAAGGTTAATCATCTTTGTAAAGTTCTAAGTTTGTATTTGCGGCTATAATGCTTCATATATCGTGACATTATATATATATATATATATAATTCCATAGTTTATGGTTGAATGCATGTTTTACTTAGCCTCACATCTTCTCCAGAATTACTAGAGTAAATGATTGTTTAGATTTACCGTTTAGTGAAAGACACAAAGAATCAATAAATATTTCCTTGTGTAAATGTTTGATTTTTAACGACAGAGTGCTCGACACAAGTCTTACTTGATATTTGGTTATATGATTTTATGATTCTGTCGCAATATAGTTGTGTTGGTGTTTACCCCAAGTTACGGGTCGGTGAAGAGTGCTTCTCGTATTATAATTCTTTATACAGAGAAATATCATTTTCTAAAAGTTTGACTAAAAGTGGTAAAAAACAATTAGGAGTTGGTTGCAACCAAAAGTGTGTCGAGGGGAAATCTCGTCGAAGATTAACCCATCGAAGTATTGGTCGAATATTAATCGATCGAAGTATTGGTTGATGAATAACCGGTCAGAGTATTGGTCAAAGATTAATTGGTTGAAATATTGGTCAAAGATTAATCAGTCAAAGTATTTTGGTTGAATATTCACCTGTCGAGTAAACAAAAGGCCAAGTCTCCCAAGGTAGTGTGTTGCATGTCCAAAAGTAGAAAAGAAAATAATTTTTTTCTTACTGCACTGTAACTCAAGTTAACATTCATACATTAATAGTAACATCATATTTTCTAGATCTGGTATCAGAGTGGGTTTAATCAAGAATCCTTCTCTTAAAGAAAATTAAAAGTATGGTTTCCACTTATGTTCCACACATGTTCAGTTTACAAACTCCAATTTTCTCGAGAAATAATTATGGTATTGGTCTCTAACAATGAAGGCTTTGTTCAAAGGTCAAGATGTATGGGAGATAGTCTGAAATGGATAAACAAAACCAACATATCAAGAGGCATATAATAATCTCATGCAAGCAGAGAAGGATTACGTGATGGAACAAAGGAAGAAATATGAAAAGGCTATGTTCTACATACACTAATCCATGCATGAATGCATACTCCCAAGAGTAGTAGAAACAAATGATACCACTAAGCAGGCATGGGATACACTGGAAACCTCCTATGAAGGCTTGGAGAAGGTAAAGGCTTCTAGGTTGTATATTCTTAGAAGACAATTTGAATCTCTACCAATGAAAGATACATAGGGAGTTGAATTATTTTACACTAGAGTCATTGGTCTGATAAATCAACTGAAATCCCATGGATAAAATATAGAAGACAAAAGGATTGTTGAAAAATTTATTAGAATTATTCCCCAAAGATTTTAATTTTCGGTCATGACCTTGGAAGAAAACAAAGACCTGTCGCAGCTTACCATTGATGAGTTACAATCCTCGCTCATTAATCATGAACATAGAATCAACAAATCAACTACATCATTAGAAGGTGCATTTATAGCACAGTCATCAATAATTTGTGGAAGAGGTAGGGGGATATATAACTCTAGAGGCAGAGGAATAAGTTTTTCTAGAGAAGGACAAAACAGTCATCCAAGTGGTCACAAGTTTGATAAATAAAAAATTCAATGTCATTACTGCAAGAAATTTGGTCATTATGCAATGAATGCATGAAGAAATAGTATGGCCAAGGAAGGAAAAGCCAAAACTAATCGACCAACACCAACACTTTGTTGAGCATGATGTTTTTGGCATGTGCATCCCCACTTGAATGCAATGTTGTCCAAGAAATTCCACATGACATATGGTTTTTAGATTCAAGTTGTATCAATAATATGATTGGTAATTCAAGTTTGTTAACTTTTCTAGTCTTGCTAAATCAATTCATACTTATGTCACACTTGGAAATAATGTCCAAGTCACTATTTTTGGAAAAGGTACTATTGGGATTCTAATCAAACAGGGGGAGAAAAAGATCATGCCTGATGTTTATCATGTTGAAGGAATGAAACACAATTTGTTGAGAATTGGACGGCTGATACAAAATTTTTATAGAGTCTACATGGAGGATAATCACTAGGTGACTAAAGACAAGCTCCCTAGAAACCAACTGATAGAAAAAGTAGCAATTACAATCAATCGTTTGTTTCCTTTAAGGATAATTCGAGACATGAATGGATAGGCAAGTTCAGGAGCTGCATTCAAGGTAGAAAGAAAAGTAGCACACAATCCCTGTGACAAATAGAAAAGGACAATGTTGATTTTGAGGTAGCATTTCAAATAGAAGTTTAGGATGAGTACCGACTATCGCATTTCAGATTTGGACATCTGAATTTTGGTGGGATGAAGCTACTGCGCACAAAGAATATGGTGAAGTCATTTCCATTGATCGACAAACCAGAGAAAGTTTATGAAGGATGCATTTTTGGCAAGTAGCATAGAAAAAAATAATTCGGTCAAAAAGTCATACAGAGCACACACACAACTTGAGATTGTACACTCTAATATTTTTGGCCCAATGCAGACATCATCCATGGGTGGATGCAATTATTTTCTTACTTTTTTTTATGATAGAAGAAAAACATGGGTATATTTTCTAAAACATAAATCTGATGCAATTAGTTGTTTTCAACAGTTCAAGGCACTTGTAAAGAACCAAAGTGGAAACCGCATCAAAATATTAAGGACATATAGAGGTGGTGAATATGTTGAATGAATTCTGAAATTTTTGCTAGACCCATGGCATACACAAGAAGTTCACTACATGGTATACACCTCAGCAGAACAATGTCATCAAAAGAAAGAACAGAAACATTATCGAGATGGTGTGCATCATGATGGCAGGAAATAATTTTTCAAATGAATATTGGGCTGAATCAGTCGCAACTGATGTATATATTATGAACTGATGTCCGACAAAGAGCGTGAAGAATAAATCTCCTCAAGAATCATGGAAAGGTATGCATCAGCGTGTTTCTCCTTTAAATTTTTTTGGTTGTTTCACATATTCTCATGTTCTATATGAGATGCAAAATAAACTAGACAAGAAGAGACATCAATGTATTTTTGTTGGTTACTCTGAAGACACAAAAGAATACAAGTTGTATGATCTTGTCACAAGGAAAGTAATCATCAGTCACGATGTTCAATTTGTTGAGGATTAATCATGGGATGGAACCATCGAGAAGATGTCAAGATTGTGTCAAATGTCGAGCATGATGATATGATAGAGTAAGAGGTTCAAACACCACATGTAATTCAAAATTTTGCGGCACCGTCGACTCTGACGACACCGTGACATGCTTCAAGACAAGGAACGATGAAAATAGTTGCAACTCAAGCTACAACGAAAAGCACACTAAGAGGACAACAAACTCCATCAAGTAGCTAATCGAGGTTCACATTGACAGATCCAGTGAAGACAAGAAGGCTGTGTGAAATATATGAAGCTGGTACACCAAATTCATTCTCTCTTTTTGCATTATTTTCTCAAATATATGATCCACTAACATTTCAGGAAGCGATTGAAGAATAAGTATGGGAATAAGCCATGGATGAAGAAATAGAATGCATTGAGAAGAACCAAACATGGGAGCTGGTAGATGTACCAAAAGATAAGGATGTAATCAACGTAAAATGGATTTACAAAACCAAGCAAGATGCTGATGGGAATGTGTAGAAGAAAAAGGGAAGAATGGTTGTAAGAGGGTTGACACAATATCCTGTCATATACTTCAATGAAACTTTTGCACCTGTCACACGCATGAATACAGTCAGATCAGTTCTGTCCATTGGTGCACAAAACAAATGGCGTGTTTATCATATGGATGTTAAATCAACATTTTTGAATGGCTATATGGAGGAGGATGTGTCTGTGGAACAAACACAAGGCTATGAAGATCAAGGTCAAGAGGATAAAGTGTACAAGATGAAAAATCCACTCTATGGTTTGAAGAAATCTCATAGATATTGGTACAGTCGCATTGATTCCTATCTCACCCAAAATGGATTTCACATAAGTGAAAGTTAATCGATGTTGTACAAAAAAGTTAATGAGAAAGGTAGCATGTTAAATGTGTGCATGCATGTAGATGATTTAATATTTACTAGTGATTTTGGCATAAAGGATTTTAAAGGAGTCATGGAAAGTGAATTGAAATGAATTATTTGGGGCTTATGAGATTTTTTCTGGGCATTGAAGTTCAACACTCTAAAAGTGGCATATTTATATCATAGTCAAAGTATGCAAGTGCAATTTTAAAAGTATTTAATATGTCTAATTGCAAGGTATCCCCAACAACAGTAATAAAAGGTTTAAAATTGAGCAAGGATGATGATGGATCAACTGTAGATCCTATGTTGTTTAAAAGGATGGTTGGTAGCCTTATGTAATTAATTTTGGCGAGACAAGACATGATGTATCGAGTAATTTTGATCTCAATATTCATGGAATAATCAAAAGACTCTCATTGCCAATTTGGTAAAATAATTATGAGGTATGTAAGTGGCACAAAGGATCTTGGTATTATGTATTCAAACTCAAAAAAATTTAACCTAGTTGGATACATTGACAGTAACAATGGACACAACACAGATGGAAGGAAGAGCACATTTGGTTACACATTTCATTTTGGTACAGGTGTTGTGTCATGGGATTCAAGGAAACAACCCATTGTAACTCTGTCTTCAGCAAAAGGAGAGTACATCGCAACTACAGGGGTTGCATGGCAAGCTGTTTGGATGCGGATAATTTTAAAATACCTCTCCTAGAACGAGCAAGAGCCAACAATCATTTCCCATGACAACAGTTAAGCCATTTCATTGTCAAAGAACCTTGTGTTTCATAAGAGAACCAATCACATCAACACAAGGGATCATTTCATAAGAGAATTGGTGAACGATAAATTATTTTGTTTAGAATTTTGCAGGTATGAAGATGAGCTTCTAGACATCTTTACAAAACCATTGGCAAGGGATACATTCTAGTATCTGCAAAGTTATATTGGAATGACAAGTTCTACACTTCGAACTTTGTCATACATAGAGCAATTTTAAAGCTCTCAAACATTTTGTAAGATTTTGTTTGTTTTTAAGATCTCTGTCTTCTCATAATTAAGATGGAGTGTTGGAGATATGAATTAATAGGAGATCCATATCATGTCGTAACTCACTCTGTCAGAGTCTGTAGCAAGTCAGTTTCTGTTAGTTTGTCTGAAAGAATGAAGAATTCACATCTCTCATATATAAAGCAGTTAAATTTAATTTATGAAGATAAGTTTCTAGGTAGATAGTTATTACCGTCTTTAATGTATGTCGGTAGAAGAGTTTTAGTCTATCTATATGTAATTGAAGAATATTTTTAAATCATGAGAGGAGAGAAGTGAAGATAAGAGAAGAGAAAAAAAAATATGTGGAGAGTTCAGGACCTCAAGCTCTATGTTTTCGAAAAGTGTTGAGAGCCTAAGCTCTGTAAAAAGGTGAAACATCCTTGTAAAGTTCCAAGCTTCTATTTGCAGCTATAGTTCTTGATATGTCTCCACATTATATAGATAATCCCATAGTTTATGGTTTAATGCATGTTTTACTTAGCTACACATATTCTCCAGTCGAGACAAGTCTTACTTAATATTTGGTTATATGATATTGTGAGTTCTACAATGTAGTTGTGTCGAGGTTTACCCCAAGTTACCGATTAGTGAAGAGTGTTTTTCATATTATAAGTCTTTAGACTAAAAAATCTCTTTTTATAAAAGTTCGAAGGTTTACCCGTCAAATAAAAACAAAAAAGATATAATTTTTTTCTTGCAACACTGTAACTCAAGTTAACATTCACAGCCGTCGTATATTTTTTTATAGACACACCCTACTCTTGAATTATACCCCTTAAATAACTAATTTACTGTCCCAATGGGTCGTTTCCTCTCCTAGGTGTGCGTAGTCTCTATTGGGAAGCTTTACATATTGTCCAAATCATGAAATGGTATAGACTTATTATATCTATTGTATATAGTGAGAGTAAGCGGTGTTATTTCTTCCATTGATGGATATATTCAATGGTGATGACGATGATGATGTCTATAATGGTGATGATAATGATGATGACGATGATGACAATGATGATGATAATGGGGATGAGGATGATGATAATGATGAAGATGAGGAGGATGATGACTATGATGATGACGATGATGATGATGATGATGTCTATAATGGTGATGATAATGATGATGATGATGATGACAATGATGATGATGATGGGGATGAGGATGATGATGATGACAAAGATGAGGAGGATGATGACTATGATGATGATGATGATGATGACTATGATGACGATGATGATGATGATGACGATGATGATGTCTATAATGGTGATGATAATGATGATGATGATGATGACAATGATGATGATGATGGGGATGAGGATGATGATGATGATGAAGATGAGGAGGATGATGACTATGATGATGATGATGATGATGATGATGACGACGACAATGATGATGAGGATGATGATGATGAGGATGATGACTATGATGATGAGGATGAGGATGACCATGAGGATGATGATGATGATGGTGATGATGAGGATGATGGTTATGATGATGATGATGATAGCTTTAGTTGAAACTTTGCTTTGATTTTATTTTCAAGCATTTGCAATGGAATGATGATGATGACCATGACGATGATGATGAACAATGACGATGACGATGATGATGACGACGACGACAATGGTGATGATGATGATAATTTTAATTGTATGACTACGATGACGATGATTATGATGACGAGGATGATGATCACTATGATGGCGATGATAATGATGATGATGATGATGATGACAATGGTGATGATGAGGATGTTGACTATGATGATGATGATGGTGATGATGAAGATGAGGAGGATAATGACTATGCTTGTAGCTAGGGTTTTCACCCTAGCTTGTGCTGATGAGCACCTACTAAGAAATATGGAATCCTTAGTAGTAGTTC
>LPNX010886783.1:1094433-1252922 GCA_001517045.1 Pseudotsuga menziesii | reverse complement strand
TTATGATGGAATGAATTAACGTGCTTTGATCCCGTGTTCCTATGCTTATGGGAATGAATTTGTTCCAATGCCCGTGTTCGACCTATGTTTTGAATCCTCTGGTTCTTTTCCTTCCTCCCTATTCTTATTATCCTACCCCCTTATATCATCTTAGGTAGGAAGTCGCTATGCTCCAGATTCGAATTACGCTGGTAATGAAAATGGTTCGACTGCTTATGTAAATTCTACGTCTGTCTGTGAACCAATAGATAGATTATTCTCATCGTCCTGTAAACTTATAGCAAGCAGTTAACGGTGAAAAAATGATAATAATTTTATTTAAAGAAAAATACAATAAGAACCCAGTTTTGGCTGTGCTATCGGTGTTCTGAAGGCTCTGTAGATGCCGTCTAATTAGCTCTCTAGGGAATGTAGAAAAGGCTCTGTATTGGCCTATTCGAGCATCAGACAATGGCCACAATATAAAAAAGCCCCCCCCAAGCAGACAGCAAGTACGAGCCGACCCCTAAATAGGCCTCCGGAGGACACGATTGCGATGCGATGACGAATAGATGCTTCTGAAACGAGCAGTGATGGATGACCACCCCCCGATGACCTCACTAATAGAAACCCATAAGTTAAACCAGCAAGCTGGCTTGATTGCGGGCCTTGATGGCTGATATAATCGTCGGGGCCGGCTTTAGGGCATGGCTGGTTAAGGGATTATGGATTTAAGCTAGATGGGTAGGGAAATTCTTGCTCGGTTCCAGAGTCTCCCAAGGCAAAGGCATCAAAAATGCGATCAGGTGGATCCTTTTGCAACCCATACAAGTGGTCCAAAAGAGAGACATATAGAAGGCCCAGAGCTGATCATTGTAAAACGGTCATTGCTTGCCTTGGCCCTAAGTTCTTCCCCTTATTGGGTGGGTATTTGGTCGAGCCCGCTTAACGCTTCCTCACCCTATTGGATGGTAAATTCATTAATCAACAGACTGGAAATTTGGCTCACTATATACTAAACCTTCAAAGCGAAATGGGCTTATAAATATTTAATATATTTAAAAAAAAAAAAAATTCACTGCCGTCGCTTAAGCGACAGCTATCTCTGTCGTTTTTGCGACGCCTTTCCATGCTATCTGTCGCAAATGCGACAGTTTTTGGTGATACGTGGCACTTCAAAATTAGTTCTAGGTGTCACAAATGCGACGCCTTGTCTTCATCTCCGTCGCTTAAGCGACAGCTATCTCTGTCGTTTTTGCGACGGTCGGTGATGCTATCTGTCGCAAATGCGACGGCTATTGGTAACACCCAGGTGCTTGAAAATCAGATCTATCTGTCGCAAATGCGACGACTCTTCTCCATATCCGTCGCTTAATCGACAGCTATATCTGTCGTTTTTGCGACGCTTACTCTCTAAAGCAATGGTTTAAGCGACGGTTATACCTGTCGCTTCTCCGACGATTGACATTTAACCGACGGTTAGTTAAGTGTCGGATAACCGACGCCACGTTTTCGACGCTTAAGAAAAAATCAAAGTGTCGTACATGCGACAGGAAAGTGTCGAAAATCCGACATGACGGCCGTCGGATTTTGGGTCGAAATGTAGTAGTGATTATCAAACTTTCATAGTGGAAGTAGAAGGTAAGTTGAATCAAACACCCATTTCTATCTTAATTGACCCAAGGGCTACCCGAGTTATGTTTCTCCTAGTTTAGTAGAAAAATGCAATTTACCAGTAGAAAAGTTTACAAAGTCATGGCTAGTTCAACTAGCTACAGGAGAAAAAATAAAAGTGATTAATTTTGTAAAATAATGTACTTTCTTTATGAATCAACTTGAAACTTATGTAAAGTTAAATGTACTTCCGTTAGGCTCTTATGATGTATTAATTGGTATGGACTAGTTAGAACAACATAGATTAGTCTTGAACTGTTTTGATAAAACTTTTACATGCATAAATAATGAAGGAGAAACAGTAACCGGAACATGAATTCCTACGAAAACAACAATCAGACAAGTTTATGCCTTGTAGCTAAAGAGAGCAGTTCGAAAAGGATGTAAAGCTTTTACTGTAACTATAACTGATGAATAATATATTAATAATGAAGATAAACTAAAACTGGAAGATATTCCAATCCTGAGGGGGCATTTGGATGTATTTCTAGGACTGCCTCTGAAAAGGGAACTAGATTTCACTATTGAGTTGGTACCTGGTGCAGTGCCCAACTCAAAAGTTCCTTATCAGATGAATATCTTAGAACTTAAAGAATTAAAATCACAATTAAAGGAACTTATTGATAAAAATTATATAAGATCAAGTGTGTCTCCTTGGGGAGCACCTGTCATTTTTGTTAAAAAGAAGGACGATACTCTACGCTTATGCATTGATTACCGTCAACTTAATAAAATGACCATTAAGAATAGATATCCATTGCCCCACATAGATGATTTGTTTAATCAGCTACACTGAGCAACAATATTTTCAATGATTGATTTAAGATCTAGTTATCATCAAGTTCAATTCAAAGATGAATATATTTTTAAAACATCTTTTAGGACTAGATATGGTCACTATGAGTTTGTTGTCATGCCATTTGGGCTCACTAATGCCCCAGCTATATTCATGTGTTTAATGAATAATGTATTACATAAATATGTCGATAAATTTGTAGTTTTTTTATTGATGATATTTTAATTTACTATAAGTCTAAAGAAGAACAAGAGGAACATTTAAAATTGTCTTACAAGTGTTAAGGGAACATCAAATTTATGCTAAGTTCAGTAAGTGTGACTTCTTTAAAGATAAAATACAATACTTGGGTCATGTGATAACTAAAGAGGGGATCTCGGTTGATCCAGAAAAGATAAAAGCAATTAAAAAATGGCCGGTTCCAAAGGATGTTACTGATGTGTGGTCATTCATGGGGATCACCGGTTACTATCGAAGATTTATTGAGGGATTCTCAAGAATCACAAATCCCATAAATTCTTTGTAGAAGAAAGGAAAGAAATTCATGTGGAATAAAAAATGTGATGAAAGTTTTAAGAAATTAAAAACATTATTAACTATTGCACCAATATTAAGAATTGCTGATCATAATAAGGACTTTGTTGTATGCACTGATGCTTGCAATGATGGTCTTGGTGGTGTATTGACTCAAGAAGGACACGTAATAGCATACGAGTATAGGAAACTTAAAATCCATGAAAAAAAATTATGCTACTTACGATTTAGATTTGGATGACGTCATACATGCTTTAAAGATGTGTCGCCATCACTTAATTGGAAGAAAATTTATGTTAATGAGAGATAATAAGGGTTTAAAATATCTATCGGATTATTCAAATTTAAATGCAAGTCATGCTAGGTGGCTAGATTTCCTTAGCCAGTACGATTTCGAGATCCAACATATTAAGGGAAAAGACAATAAAGTCACTGATGCTTTGAGTAGAAATGTAAGATTGAATTTCATGTCAGCAATTAGTAGTTATAAAATTGATTTATAAGGTCAACTTGAAGAAGGAGTAAAATTGGATACAAATTATCAGCAATTACAAGCTAAAGTGGCAGAAAATTTAACTGAAAGTTTAAATACAGGGTATAGTCTAAATGATAAAGGATTAATACTTTATAAAAACAGGCTGTATATACCTAATGTACCTAAAATTAAGCTGCTGATTTTAAATGAAATACATAAGACTCCTTACTCAAGACATCCTGGCTATCAAAATACCATAACCATGTTATCGAAAGATTATTTTTGGCCAAATATGAAGAATGAGTTGGCAGAGTATATTTCCAGGTGCTTTGAATGTCAATAGGTTAAGACTGAACACTAGCATCCAATCAGTTTATTACAGCCATTACCCATCCCTAGATGGAAATGGGAAGTAATCAGTCCTAATTTTATTACAGGTTTACCTAGAAATCAGAATCAGAATGATTCAATTATGGTAGTCGTTGATAAACTCAGTAAAGAAGCTCATTTTATACAAGTAAAAACCACCCACAAGGTTGCTAACATTGCTGAAATATTTATGAAACAAATATTTCGTTTACATGGGATACCGAAGGTTATAATTTCTAACAGAGACCCTAAGTTTATGGGAAATTTCTAGAAGTCTCTATTTAAAGGTTTGAATACTACTTTAAATTTTAGTACATCTTTTCATCCACAGATGAATAGATAGACTAAAAGGGTGAATCAAATATTGGAAGATATGATAAGGATGTATGTTAGAGAACAACAAGGTAAATGGGAGGCTTGCTTACACTTGGTTGAGTTTGCGTATAACAACAACTACCAAGCTTCAGCAAAATACAACCCATTCGAAATTCTATATGGCAAAAAATGCAATGTTCCCATCTCATGGAGTAACCCAGTTGACAGGTTAGTACTAGGACCTGAGCTATTAAAAGAGATGGAGTTAATTGTAAAGTAGGTGCAAGGTAATTTGAAGGTTGCACAGGACAAACAAAAAAGTCAAGCAGACATTAAACGAACTCAGAAAGAGTTCCAGGTGGGTGAACATATTTTCATAAAGGTAAGGCCTAAAAAGAGTTCCATAAAATTAGGAAGTTGTGATAAGTTGGCACCCAGATATTGTGGGCCTTTTGAAATATTGTCCAGAATGGGACAAGTGGCATACCAACTAGATTTACCACCAAATCTAAAATTTCATAATGTCTTTCATATCTCTGTTTTAAAAATATATGTACATGATGATACTCATGTTATAAATTGGAATGATGTGTAGGTGGAACCCGAAGGAGATTTTTTGGTGGAACCTGATTGTATCCTTGACAGGAGGGAGATCTTGCTTTGGAATCGCACCATTGGAAAGGTCAAGGTGCAATGGAAGCACCTTAGTCCAGAAGAAGCAACATGGGAATTGGAGAGTCATATGCGGGCAGCATATCCAATTCCGTTCTAGGGAAGCTTTAAGGACGATAAATAAAATAACATCGAGGATGATGTTATATTTAAGGGGGTGTGTATGTCACATACCCCAAATTGCAAAAACATTTTATGTTTAAGAATACATTAAACTTTAAATTTATTGTAAAGTTTGTAATTATTGACCAAGTGGGGACAAGGATGATTGTATTTAATTATGTTGAATATTTTATTAATTAATAAATAAAATATGAGACAACAGCTTAAGGGGGATGTTAAATGACTGTATACTGGACACATGGTGGAATAGACTAGGTTGAGAGCAGATTGACACTTTGTAGCATCCTCAAACTACTTCTAGTTGTTAAAGGAGGAAACTTCCCTATTTTGGTGGTCATGTTCCCCAAGAAAGTGGAACAAGAGCAGGTGGCTTATTAAGTGAAAAAACTGACCCAAAATACCTAAGAAAGATTGTAAACTACCCATCAAATTTAGCTGAGGCTGTTCAATGTTTACTTGTGAAATTTCTAAGTGAAGTTTTCGCACAAGATATTTGATGGAGGGGAAAATAAGACAATTAGAGGGTGAAAATGCAGATTTACTGAACTAGTGCAGCTGTTTTGGCTGAGTTCTTACTACTATAGGAAGAAGTATTACTATTGATTACTCTTAGGAGTTGTAGGGGTGTCATAACTCATTCTCTCACCCAGTGCTTTCAACCAGGTGGACCAGTAGATAGGGTCGGGGGTCCTAATCCTAGATGCTAAGCTATCTTCATGAATTTGGTTGGGTGGAATAGGCTCCTTAGGCTGTTGTCTCCTCTGCTATATTACAAGGTTCTAAATTTTATTTAATTTTCTCTATGTAAGCATAGTAACTGGAAGGTATGAATTTAAGAGTTGATGTATTTATATGGTGATTCATTTAAAAAAAAAGTAAACAGTCAAATCTCTTATTGTTTAAAGGTAAGTAAATTATGGTTAAATATGTATTCAAATGAATGAATTAGGGTTTTAAATATTGTTAGAGAATAAAATAAAATTACTTGCTGTATTTTTCCACACCCCCGAAGAGGTAGTACTCTAGTACAGTAGGCGAATTTAAGAGTGTTGAATAAATCAAGTGAAGATGTGCGTAATTCAGAACATTTACTTTTTACTGATAGTCTTGTTAGAAATGTTTAAAGGAAAATTTCCTCAATTCTAGAAGTTTGTTGTTAGTTAAAAACACTTGTATAATTATAATCATAAATACTTTAAAGAATGTATACTAAAAAGACCTTACACAGTTTTTGAAACTGTGCTCATCTTAAACACAGTGAAAATAACCTTCTCTATGACTTAACCTAATATATAATTATTAACTAATACAAAATAGGGAAAGAATGCAAATGGAACAACTTTAGATTATATAAACAGTAAAATGAAATTATAGTAATAATTTAGGTTTTACAAATAAACGATATCTTAATTGCAGTAATACTGTAGAACATCAAATTTTAATTAATAAATAGTAAAAAAAAAAAAAAACAACAAACAATGCAAAGTATATAATTTAAAAGGAAAATACTGTATTTTTATTTGGGTCAAAACCTTAACAAGGAAACTTGTCTAACCAAGTTCTTCTTTCTCTTTTGCCTTTAAGGTTAAAGTATTCTCAATTTATTTCCAAACCCTTACTGTTCCAAATATTTCAATATATAAATGTTATATCTAATTTATAATTTCCTTAAATTAAATTGAATTTATACATAAACAAGGTATAATCTGTTTATTACATATAAAATAACAAAGTAAAAGAAATAAATTAAATTATTCTAAATCTTTTTACACAGTTTTACTCAGGTCACAAAGCCAAACCCTGTAACCAACGAGGACTGTTTCCTTTTTGTTAATAAGTAAATACAAATAGTTATAGTAAAGAAAAACTAAGAACTATCCTTCACATATAATTTTCATATAATAACTACAATTTAAAAACAAAATCAAATTTATAGATTTCTTACGACAGAGTGATCCTTTATCTTCCTTCATAAAATATTTAACCAGATATAGGTAAAATCAACAAAAAGGAACTTTAAATTGTCATTATAGAATTCATGTAATGCCCCCAGACTATGTTTTATTTTGATTATTATTATTTTTATTTACTGTCTATGCATGATGAACTATGGCTGTTAATGGCTCAGCCAAAGAGTCTGAGGAGGACTGATGTAATAATTACCCTTGGGGAGTTAATGACAATGGATAATAAAAATATTATTGATTTTGCGAATATAGTGGAAGCATCCAGGTTAAAAGAGGAAACATGCGGGAGATAGTAAGGAACAGGGACCAGCTAACTTCAGGGACTGAAAATAATAAAGTGTCAGATGTGCAGAATCAGCACAGACACATCCCTGAAATAGGGGATACCATTAAGCCTTGGGAATTCTGGGAGGAAGGGGAGAGGGCTAATGGGAAAGACCTAGGCAAAGAAAAAGGATCCAAAGGAAAATACACAAAAGGAGAGCATACGATGTAGGTAGGACGCTACTGAGTATGCTGGGGCAAGAGGAATCTACTGAGAGAGTTCCTGCTATTGGGCATGATCGCCTGTGAATGTTCTAAGATTTAAAATCTGAAGTTAGGGGTCCCTGTTGTCTCCTAGGAGGTTTGGCTCTAGGGTGACTAGAAGGCAAAGGAGCTGATCCTAGTCTACGGTTGGGTGGAACGTGGCTGCTTCCACTGTAGTCGGTGCAACAGATCTATAGGTTTTGAGTATGAGTTGATGATTTTCTTTTCTATATGCTTAAATGTGTATTTTTTATTAACTCAGATTTATGTTTTGATAAATAGAAATTATCCTGGTTATGCTACAAGTAAAATTATCTGGTAAAATGCTCTAAGACAAAAACTAAGTTACATAATGTATATATATTTGTTTTATGTATGTTCTTATAAATAACAGATCTAGCCTTTTTCACTCTGCTGGGTATGATAGGAGGGTTTGATTTCTTAAACTTTAGTTTTAATAGAGTATGCAGGTTTCATTTTTCTAGTTCTCACACATGCATGTAGTATGTTTAGACCAAGTTTGCTGGTGGATATTATCTTTCCTCTCCAAGTTATTGATTTTGGCTCTTCTATGAATTATACCCCTCATAGAACAGTATACGATTGCTGGTTAAAGGCCCCCAACCCATGGTGCTATCAGACGAGATCATCTGGTTCCACCAAGACACTTACGCCCAACTCTCTGCGGGGTTTTGATTCCATTGGAGGGGTTTTGATTGAAACCAAAAGAACTTCGACATTGTCGTGCCTTCCTCTCATATGTCTAGTGCTCAGTTTTCTTCTTACGAGGAAGGTGGTTTGGGAATTAGCGATAAGCTAAGAACCAGAACCCTATGCTGTGTGGCCCAGACACCTCCTTTCTCATCGACCACGCATGCAAACCATTCTCGAAACCCTAATCCTCTTCGCTGGGATAAGTGATGATCGGAGAAGGTTTGGCCTCAGAGAGGGAACCCTTTGGTTGTTTTGAAGAGGAATCAATGGAACCCTTAGAGCACGTTTCCCTCACCTCGCTCGCTCTGACAGAACTGAACGAGCATAGGGACTAATGTCTCTTTCTGTTAAAAACCTTCACCATTGTCAAACTACGGTATCGACCCAATCCACTTGTATTTTTTCAATCAAGACTTAAGGTGGGTCTAGCACCACCATGTCAAGCTGAGGGGAAGAATCATCGGATGACACAACCATCGTAAGGTTGAGGGAAGGCATGGTTGGTGTAGGAGCCCTATTCTAATGTCTGTTACATAGAATTTTTTGGGTAATCATGATAAACTACCGACAACAAAACTTCAACTACCCACAACTAATGGCTCTTTCTGTTAAAAACCTTCACCATTGTCAAACTACGGTATCGACCCAATCCACTTGTATTTTTTCAATCAAGACTTAAGGTGGGTCTAGCACCACCATGTCAAGCTGAGGGGAAGAATCATCGGATGACACAACCATCGTAAGGTTGAGGGAAGGCATGGTTGGTGTAGGAGCCCTATTCTAATGTCTGTTACATAGAATTTTTTGGGTAATCATGATAAACTACCGACAACAAAACTTCAACTACCCACAACTAATGGCTCTTTCTGTTAAAAACCTTCACCATTGTCAAACTACGGTATCGACCCAATCCACTTGTATTTTTTCAATCAAGACTTAAGGTGGGTCTAGCACCACCATGTCAAGCTGAGGGGAAGAATCATCGGATGACACAACCATCGTAAGGTTGAGGGAAGGCATGGTTGGTGTAGGAGCCCTATTCTAATGTCTGTTACATAGAATTTTTTGGGTAATCATGATAAACTACCGACAACGAAACTTCAACTACCCACAACGAAAATTGCAGACTGACGCTACCTTTACAATTTTATAGTAAACTCTTAAATGGAGAAACACATAGATGGGTCATCATTCCACACAAGTGCCACAGCATGCAAAGCCATTAAAAAGAAAACAGAAGAAATAATTGCAGATAGTCCTTTTTACATAACAATATTAAAAGTCCCATAATTTAGCCGAGCCACTATTCTCGGCTTAAAGTCATTAATCGAAGAAAAAGAGTGCATTACAGTCTTAAGAGGACTGACAGTCCGATCATGAACTATACATTTTACATAGAGAAAACAAAATACCATAAATCGCTCATGACTGAGAGTCTACCACGTCGTGGCTTTGGTGCCATGCACTCTTGAAAGACCATCCACATTATAAATCTCAAAAACTTTGGAAACCTCAGATACCTTTACAAGCGTAGACCATGAATATACCCACTCCTCTGGATTGGCAAGCCCACAGCCAACAGACTACACCATAGGGGCAATAAAACCACTTACCGGTGAAAGCTCCTTGTATTTTTCTTTCACTCGTCCAACCAATATCGCACCTGGTACCTACGAATCAAGGGAAAGGGTTAATTTTTGTAATGGGAAGAAAACGAGACTAACAACTAAGATCCAACTTAGTAGCAGTGAAAACATATGTTTACCTAGAGTGAAAGGGTTCGGGCTTCAAGCGCCAGCACTGATACCTCCTCCAAACCCCTGAAGGGTTTTCCCAGAAGCAAACACCAAGTCTCGAGTAATTTGAAGATCTAGTGGAGGCTTTGAGAAGTCTCTCTTCTCCCCAAGGGTCACAAATACAGTAACATTAAGAGACATACTAATGACAAGCGTACTGCGCCATTTTCCAATGGCTGACAACTCATCACGACCCATGTGATCATTGGGATCATAAAAAATACTGCCTGCTGCGAAATCAATATGAGGTGATAGCTGTGGGATCAACTTCAGCCACACTAGACACCCCATCATGGACCTCTCAACCCATGTGTGGAGCTCCAGCAAGTCATCTCCATGGTTGATGGCACCGTGATCGAGAACCACATGGATATTCCTTTGGAACCATGTGACCACCATTTTAAAACTATGCCTTAACATTATAAACTTTGGTTTGATCCGAAGCATACAACCTTTCCATTGGAGGGAGGATTTCCCATGTTTAAAACTTAGGATAACCTTTGATGCCTTAAGACATTTGCATGGAAATTCCTCCTTGTGTGAGTTTATTACATGAACTCTGCCTTTGGTCCTTTCCCTGTTTGTTTATGGACCTTTATAGTGCAATGTGGAGACATGAAGGTTCTCGGCATTGAGTTTGGGGGCTTGGCCTTCTGATGGGAGTAGGAATGACCTTATCTAGGAATGCCTTTTTTTTTCAATTTCTTAGAGCACCTGTCATGGAAAATGGTTGGTTAGTTGAAGCTCAGTAAGTGATTTTATCATCCCTATGGTCCAATCTACCTACAGTGGAACCCACAATTAAAACATATCCAATTGGCAACAACTTAGATACTGAACTACAAATTTACTTGCCATTTTAAAAAACAGATAATAGCTTAAACAAAATAATGACAAGGCTAAATTTACCATTCTGATGCCAAGACTGAATTACCTCTTAAATATTTAAAGGAATTATAAATTGGTTATATGCCTTGTATAGGAAGAAAGAAACAAAAAAAAATTTGAGGTAGTTTACATATGGTATCAGAGCGCAGGATTCAGCCCTGTAGCCTGTTGGGTGCACTTTGTTTCCTGTTTAATTGCAGAAATATATATATATATATACAGATTGATAGCACTCTAACATTTTATTGGTATGTTTTGTTGCTTACTGTTGAACCTATAGCTGGTTGTTATTTTGATAAACTACAGGAATGATCATGGCCTCTCTAGTGGAGAATGAGTACCAACCAGAAAACCCGGAACAGGTGCCATCGACCACACAACCGGCAGAGGAACATTCTGAAGCCAGTCAAGTAATAGAAACAATGAGGAACCTAATCATGGAAATACAAAGCTATAAGGTAGATAACGAACATTTAAAGAAAGCAAAGGAAAAACAACAGGAGATCAATGAAATCCTATTACAAAGTTTGCACAAGAAAAACAATGGAAAGGAGCCTCGGACCCAGACCAAGAAGGGTCCCGAAAGGGAAGAAAGTGCACAAAGAAAGAGTAGTTCGTCTAACGAGACCCAGAACTCTGAAAATCAGGTCAAGACTAGCGGAAAGAGAAAGGTCTATCACTTGGAAGGTGAATTCAAGAAGATCAAACCCACTAGTTTCGACGGGGAATCTAAGACAGGGGAAGAAGCAGAGGCATGGCTGCTGGAAATCAAGAAATATTTCCAATCTAAACCTATTCAAGTAACATGAAATTTCGAATGGAAATTTATAATCTTAAGGGCAAGGATAGTATCTGGTGGCAGGACCTCAAGATCTCGCAAGGACTAAAGGAGAAGAATTTGGAGTGGGAAGAATTCAAAAGTCTGTTTAAAAAATAGTACCTATCTGAGAATTACTACGAAAAGAAAACCAAGGAATTATATGAGTTAAGACTCAGCTCGATGACCATGGAAGAGCTCATTAACAATTTCTTGGACCTGTAGAGGTTCGTACCCTATATTAAGGAAGAAAAGGTGAAAATACAGACATTCCTAAGTTGTTTGCCACAGGCTTACAAGGACAGAATCAAATTTGACAACCCAAAGACTCTAGATGAGGTACTAAGGAAAACCCGTCTGTGTTATGAGCGGTACGAATAGTGGAATGACTCATCCAGAACATGGAGAGATAGGAGACGAGAAAGGTTCAACCAACAAAGGAAGGGATTTAGACCACCTCCATACAAGAACACCCCGAGAAATGCCCAAGGAAGCCCTTATATTAAAAGTGGACTGCCCCCGCCAAGATATGTAAAGCTAGCCAGTCTAGGATTAAAAGGGGCTGACGGGGCTCCTAGAGAACCTATGACCTTGTTGGGAATTTGATGAAACCCATCTCAAGAGACATTTCCCACACCTAACTGGGGCAAATAATACCTTGCACAACATTCAAGAAGCATTGATAGTTGGAGAAATTCACAGGAGTTTCCACAGCATAAATGCGGCCTTAGAAGATCGGCAAGTCGACCATTAGTCTACTATAGTGGAAATCAAAGGTATGGTTTCGAACCATGCTATATCTGTGTTAATTGATCCAGGAGTTACGTTGAGTTACATTTCTTCGAGGATGGTGGAGCTCTGCCAATTGGCTAGGGTAAAGCATGTAAAACCATGGTTGGTCAAGTTGGCCACCGGGGCAAAAAGAAAGGTAACAGATTTTATTATTAACTGTGAAGTTCAGTTGCAGGATCATAAAACCAAGATCAACCTAAATATCTTAGCCTTGGGATCGTATGACATAATTATTGGCATGGACTGGTTAGAGAAGGATAAAGTAGTGCTGAACTATTTTTCAAAGACCTTTACTTACATTGTTGAAGACCAAGCCCTTCGGACGGTAAGAGGGTTTCCCAAACCTGTCTCGGTAAGACAAATTTATCCTATGCAACTAAAGAAATGCCTGAGAAAGGGCTGTAAAATCTTTGCTGTTAGGGTTGCTGATTTGCTCCTAAATGAAAACCAGACCTCTCTAAAACAACACCCAGTCCTAGAAGAGTTTCTTGATGTATTTCCTGAGGAGATACCAGGTCTACCCCTTCAACAGGAGATCGACTTCTCCATTGAGCTACTACCTAGGTCTGCATCGATGTCAAAGGTGCCTTATCGGATGAGCATTCTAGAACTGACTGAACTGGAAATTCAGTTGCACAAAATTTTAGAAAAAGGATATATTAGACCTAGTGTGTCCCCCTGGGGTGCACCGGTCTTGTTCGTTAAAAATAAGGATGGGACCTTAAGACTTTGTATCGATTACCGACATCTAAACAAAGTAACCATAAATAATAAGTCTCCCCTGCCCAGAATCAATGACTTGTTCAATCATGTATGTTGGTCACTAGAGTGGGCAGACCCGGGTTTACTTGTAATGTACTAACAATACCCCTAGCTCACTGGCCCTTTCGGTGACAGACTGCAGAACTGCTTGAAGTCTCACCCAAAGTGATTTGAGATGGGTTGGCTGAAGACTCAAGTGTCCTCAATCGGGTTCTGTTGCATCCTGGTGGTTATTATCTCTTCTTATCCAGCAGGACCTCTCTGCGAGGGGCTGTTTCTCTCCTCCGAGTTGACTCTGCTAGAGGACTAGCTCTTAGTGCACCGCAGCTTCCAGGATGATGCACAAACTCTCTTCTCCGCTCAACCCTCAGCCTGCGATATCTCACACCGCAGCTTCTCTGACGGTGCGATATCGCCTTTCTGTGCCATGATATCTCCTATGGCAATAATTAATATGCCCAACAACTTGCACGGTCTAAGGGTTTTCTCTCCAGGTATAATAACTCAGACACCTTCAATAGGGTGTTAAACAATCTTACTTGAACTTCCACAGTTCAACACACTTAACATCAACTGTACTCAACTTGCTGAACTAAGTATACTGGAATTACTTAACACAGTAACTACTAGCTCTACTGTGTGAATCAAGCACTGATAAACTCAAATGTAGAATGCTTGATACATTCAACTTGCATTTAACCTTCTATAATGCTGTAAACTGAATGAGAACATACATACATTCACTAACTAATATACAACATTCATGTAACAGATAACAGATAGCAACGAATTAAAGCACAATCACATGAAACAGTCGCACAACACATTGATTTTACGTGGTTCACCTCCCAGGAAGGAAGCTACGTCCACAGGAACTGGTTTTTATATTATATCTTGAAAGAGTAAACACAATTCTGATACAACCTAGTATGCAGCTTGAGATCTTCTGGGTAACTCCGTGCACACAGCTGGGAGCCCTTCTCTCTTAGATCTCTTCTCTTCCTATATTTCCTTCTTACAATATACTCTTCCTCTCTCTCTCTCTCTCTCTCTCTCTCAATCCCTGTGGATTTTTACATTCATGCTCTAGGAGCCGGCTACTGGTTACAATAAGATAACTACAGACTGAATAACAAAACTAGAGCTTGACTCTTCTACAATACAACTGACTATGAGCTAACAGACTAACTGACTCTCTGACTAGTTAATTGTCTGAATAGCTAACCCTTTACAATACAAGATACATGCTTTTATAGGCAGCCCAAAGGTCTCACCATTACAAAACTGTGGGCCTTTCCCAATAGTAACCCAAAAACCCTAATTGTGACAGTCAGCCTATCTGTACTTGAACTGCCACTTTTCGTCACACCACAACTTTCTACAATCTTCCACACTTCTCGGCACTGATCATGGGTATGGGCGCCACTTCCTCTTCTGTCCTTCATCTTCAATACCTCGACCGGTTGCTCCTTTTTAATTTATGAGGGTAGCTGATCCCTCCTGTCTGCACCGCTACCTTAAGTGTAGTGGTTGAGCTCTCTCTTCTCGGCCGCGCAGGTACTATTTCCTTTGACTTTCTTGTCCCATTATAGAATATTTTCCTATAGCTGTGGGGCCCTCCTCCAATAGTCCCCTAACACTTACTTGTGGCTCGTCCCTGAGCCAGTAACAACTAGCTTCTCCTGCTGTATCTTCTCCTTGGTTTCTTGCGAAGTCCTTGTGAATCTTTCTCGAAGTCCTGCGACTTCTTTATCCATAGCTTCGACACACTCTTGTGCCATTTCAAGCATAGCTTGACTAATCCTGGAGTCTTCTGTAAACTTAGTTCATAGGTCTCTCTTATTTTTCCTTCCCTCATTGTTATGCTCGTGCTCTCGTTGCTTGCAAGACCTGATGTACTGCAAAGTTGTATATAGGCCTTTTCATGGATCAACAGCTCCTTTAAGGATCTTAAGCTTTTGAGATGCCTTCCATAGATATCCTTTCCTCTCTATCTGGGTTAGAACTCATATCACAGAGGAAATATAAATCTGTACCTTCCAGCCTTCTCAAACATTTCATTCAGTCTGGAGCCTTCTATATGAAAGCTATACAAACCATGAATTCCATTCCAAGAAAAAGCGTTTGTCTGCATTCTGAAGTTTTGCTTGTTTGGTTTGTTTTCCCCTTTCACTTTTCTTCTCAACAAATCGCTCCAAGTATTCACGTTGCCTATGTTCTACATTTTTTCCTTCCTTATCTCTGGAACCTATTATTCTTCTCTTAGCTGATGAGATAGGTCATCTTCCTTCTCGCATTGCTTTCTTTTTCTCATTTTTACTTTCTTCCTGGCTGTAGATTTCTTCTCATCATTCTTTTGCTCTGCTTTCTTATCTTCAGTGATCTTCTTGTCTTTCTGCTTCTCTGCAGCAAAGACTTTGATGACATCTTCTACATCCTGCGCTTGACTCCTCATCCTTGGCGGCTGTCTGACCTGTGATGTACCTAATTTCACAACCTTGAGTGGCATCGTCATAACAGACTCGAGGCCACCACACTGAAATCGTTGCACAATGTCTTCTAAAGTTTCCTCCTCAGACAGAACCCACCTGGTGCAATACTCTGGATGGGAAATGGCTGTGAAATTGGGGAAACACTAACACTCTGTAACTGGAGTATCTCTGCACAAGGAAAACTCTTCAAATTTCTCTATAGCTCTCATAAATCGCAAAAGTAACCCTTCTGTATGAATGATCTCTGTATTTATAACAAAGGCGATAATCTTTGAAGCAACGGTCATTTAGGCTAGGCCTGTTGGCAGTATTAATTGCATGGAAAAGACAACAACCGTCGTTTCGATCCTCATTAATTACTGAAATCTGATCAAATTTCCCTCGAAACTTGTGTGCAGGCACCGGTCTCATCGAAGATTTTTACCAAATCTAGAAAAATCATTATACTATTGCCAAATATAGGGCAATGTATACTTGTCATATCTATATTAACTGCTCGTCAGAAGGCAAAGTGACTGGCCTTCTGTCCCTTTTCAAAATTGTCTACGTGGCACGGGGAATCATCGCCTTGCTGCGATGTCACACCGCATCATCGAAACCAAAATGCTGGCGTGAACCTCCTCAATGTTCAAAACTTCACAAGCGTCCTGTGAATTGCGCAACATAAACTTATACTTAGAACTTTTTTTTTTTTTTACCTGCCGGTGTAGACTCATTACGGGTGCAATGCCTCCTTTCAACTACACTGGAGATCTGCACACAGTGCGATGTCTCCTTTCAACTACCCTGGGCATCTGCACATCCATAAACTGTCTGAGTTAGGGATGAGAGGTGGAGTGGCTATCACTATAGAGATTAATCTTGCTTCCATTAATCAAAGTGGGAAGAATCTACCCATTCAGTTTGCTGAGCTGAACGACACCTCCTTCTGTAACTTGTTGTATCTGATATGGCCCCAACCAATGCGTCTTGAAATTCCCTGGAAACTTAATAAACTTACTGTCATAGAGAAGCACTAGGTCTCCTATCTAAAAACTCTTACTCTTAATGTGACTGTCATGCCAATCTTTTTCTCGTGCCTTCTGTACTTTCTAATGGAATCCTACGATGAATCTATCTTCCTCTAAGGCAAGCAGCTGCGCTAGTATTTCATTCAACGTATCTGTATCAGTTATCCTGGTAATTTGAGTAATTCTTAAACTGGGAATAATATATTCCACAGGCATAACAGCCTCTTGTCCATACACCAAGCTGAAAGGTGTGTGTCCTGTAAGTTTCTTGCATGTAGTCTTATAAGCCCATAATACAGCATTAACCCTGAGGTCCCAATCATTTCTTTGGCTGTTATAGATCTTAGTAAGAGCATTTTCTAGAATCTTGTTAAAGGAATCCACCGTACCATTAGCTTGTGGGTGGTAGGGAGTGCTCTTATGGTGCTGTATCTGGAATTCCTCCGTCAAGGCCTCAATAGTGTGGTTAAGAAAATGTGTTCCTTGATCACTCATCAAAATTACTGGACATCCAAATCTACTTATGATGTTTTCAAAAATGAATTGTGCAGCTGTAGTAGCATCACAATTCCTTACTGCTTTGGCCTTTGCCCACCTGGTGAGGTATTCTATCCTTGTGATGATGTATCTTGCACCAGTTCGTTTTCCTGGCGGGTTGATAGGACCCACACAATCTATAGCCCATTTGTCAAATTGCTGCAGCGTAACCTGTGGTCGCAGTGGCATTTCATCTCTCCGTGAAGGTTTTTCTACCCTCTAGTAGATATCACAGCATCTGCAAAACTCCTTAGTGTCTTTATACAAAGTAGGCCACCATAATCCTGCAGCTAGGATTTTCTGCGCAGTCGGCTTTCCTATGAAATGACCTCCTGCGGTACCTGAGTGTGCTTCTCTGTAATGGCCTCTTTCTCGTGCGACATAATGCATCTGCGCAAGACTTCATTTGGACCTAACTTGTATAACTACCCTATGATTAATGTGAAGTTTGTTGCTTTAACAACTAGCTGTTTCTTTTGTTTCTTAGTAAACTGAACAGGTGCCCACCCTGTAGTGAGAAAGTGAATGATATCAGCATATTACTCATCTACGATCTAGATAGAAAACAATTGCGCATCTGGCAAATTTCCCTCTAGATTACTTGGTTCTTCTCCTGAGTCTATCTACAACAGATGATCTGGTCCGACATTTAATCTCCCTGGTTTTACAATAATTTCAAATCATACTCATGAAATTGGAGTAACCATATGCAGATCCTTCCCCCTAACACTGGATTATTGACCAAATACTTCAAAGCGGAATGGTCAGTGAACATCTTGAATGGGGCACCCAACAGGTAGTGCCTAAACTTCTGTAGAGCATACACCATAGATAATCCTTCTCGCTCTGTAGTGGTGTAGTTCTTTTCCACGGTATATAGCTTTCTGCTTGAGTATGCGATAGGGTGATCGATACCCCCTTCTCCTGGCTGGGTTAAGATGATCCCCAGTGCGATGTCAGACGCATCCACATGTACATGAAATGGCTTGGTCCAGTATGGAAATACTAAGATGGGTGCTGTAACCATCTTCTCTTTAAGTGTGTCTAGACTTTTCTAGCATTCTTCATTCCATAGGAATTTCACGTCTTTTTTTAACAGCTTTTCCATTGGTGCTGTGATCTTTGCATAACCCTTGATGAATTTTCTATAGTACCCGGTATGACCAAGCACTGTGCTCAATTTCTTGACTGAGTTGGGTGCTTGAATATTTACGATAATGGAAATCTTTGCAGGATATACCATCAAGCCTTGTCTGCAAACAATATGACCCAACAAAATACCAAACGGCGCACAGAATATACATTTTTTCAAGTTTAGAGAAATCTGGTATTGCCTACATTTCTCTAACATGAGCCTTAAATCTCCTATATGCTTGTCGATTAATCCAAATACAGTCCAATCATCAAAATAGACTTCTAGGAACTTATGGATGTATTCCTTAAATACAACAACTACTACTCTTGAAAAAATAGCTGGTGCATTTTTAAGACCAAAGAGCATTACCGTATACTAGAATGAGCCCCATTCTGTCGCAAAAGTGGTCTTATAGCAATCCTATGGATGGATTATGATCTGGTGATACCCTGAAAAGCCATCAGTGAAGGAGTAGACCTCCTTTCCTCCCACATTGTCTAATACTTCATCAGTAAAAAGTGTCGAAAATGGGTCATGAAGTGATGCGTCATTGAGTTTGCGCAAATTGACACAAATTCTGATTTCTCATTTGGTTTTCTTTTCTTACACGACCATGGGACTAACCCACTCGCTTTCTTCAACTGGCTCAATGATTCCTGCTGCTAGCATCTTATCAATCTCATCCTTAACTTTTTCTTTATACCTAGGATTTAATCTGTATGGACGTTGCTTAACTGGCCTAGCATCCTCTTTCAATGGTATCCTCATTACTCCTAGATATCCTACTATTCCCTTCATTTTTGTAAACTTGGTGGGATATAAGTCCTGGTAGTCATGTAACAGATCTGCAATGTGTCCTACCGTTTCATCATCCTAGTAGTCTCCAATAGAGGCAAACTTTGGTTCTGTGTCTGTGCCAATATTGATGTTTTTAATCTTGATAGGCTCTGCGATAGCTGGGATCTCTAGCTTTGGACCATCAACATCGCGAGTCCCTTCTGACTCTGGAATGTTGATACTGCGAGGGTTCTCATCCTCATCATCTAGTTCTGCTGTGAAGTTATAACACTCAAGTGCATCTTCTAACTGGATGGCCCACTCGGGTTGAGTATGTACTGATAGGGTACAGTCCTCAAATATCTTAGTCTTTATAATGTCTAAAGACTGATCAATGCTTGGATACTCAGATTCAAAAGCGAAAGTGAGTTCAAAGCTGTCTATCATAGGTGGCCATGTAATGGTTCCTTTGCGAAACTCAGTCTCAGTTTACCAGTTCTTTGGGATTTGGTCTAAAGTATGAATGAATAGGTGAACCCATTCATCCTCGGAAATGTCCAACCAATTCTGTTCACAAAGCTGAATATGTGACTTGGGGTCACTTTCTCCTATATATTTCTGCTGAAGAAACTCCTTGTCATTAGAAAACCTGATCACCATCAATCTCTTGAAGTCATCCCATGATGCGATATGTTCTTTATGTGCATGCCACCATCTTGCAGGTGTGGCTCTTACTGCAAGGTCAATAACTGTCATCCTTTGCTCATGAGGAATTTCTTGTTCAAACTACTGTAAAAATTCGTTGACATTCGCTAAGCCATCAAAGGATGGAATATTCTTAATCTCTGTGCCAATCCATCGTAGTGACTTAGTCATAAACGCACATCTGCGAGCTGAGACTTCATAAAGTCTATTCTGCCAGTTCTCTAGACCAACATCCAAGTCTGATGTGCATGAGCTGTCGCATCGCCAACTAATGTTTCCTTCTATGGTCGGATTGATGTAATCACTCTGATTAGCCATCATCTGATAGAGGCTCTCCATATTGCACGCCTCATCCTCTGCTCGGATAGGTTCAATATATCTAGGACCTTGAAAAGGATCCAACGGTGTGATGAACTGGATCTGTGTATCCTCAAAGGTCATTTGTCTTTTCTTTAAGTCGATAACGGCCATGTTATAGATTGCCCAATCAATACCTAGTAGAGATGGATATGGTCTACTATCGCCAATGATTTCTATAACTTCAAAGTTTGCAAAGCTGTGAACTCCGTCGATGTCAACTGGCACTTGCGGTAATCGAACCAGTGGTGATACCCTCTGCTGATTGGCTAGTCTCAGATGGAAAGGTGATCTGGCTAACTTAGGGATACCCATCTATTCCCATGTCTTCTTAGTCAGAACATTTACCTCAGATCCTAAATCTAGGATTACCTCATCCATTTCAAATTGTCCAACTTGTGCTGTGAGTCTCATCTCTCTTCCTGTTCTTGTATGTCCCATAATATTATGAACAGCACGCTGCGCACTGCTCACGGAAGAAGACGACTGAAATTGATCTATGATATGTTGAAGCTCTTTGATAGCTTTCTCATTTCTCCCAAGTTTCAAGCAACTCTGCAAGAAGGATTGTACACTTCTTGTCAACTCATCCTCATCGCACCTTCCAGATGTGGTAGCCTACGATATCTGCACAGGACTAACGCCACAAGGTGTTTACTGCGGTACACCCCTACACGGCAGTACCTGCGATCCTGATGGTGTAGGGTCATTAAAGAAAGTTTTAGCTTCTTGAAATGTTTCTTTATTATTCTGCAGGTCGAGTAGTGTTGACTTATTAGTAGCTTTGCACACCCACTCCAGACCAGTGTTCTTTTCATCATCCTACGATGTTCTACTAGTAGAAGCACCGTTGCGAGTCACAATATTGACTCTGGCTTCTGGTTCCTTCTGCTCAGCAGCAATAAGCTGAATATTCTAGTTGATTGCTGGCCTAGGGTCCCTAATCTTGGCTACCAAGACAGGACATTCTTCTATAGGATGATCATAGGATTTGCAATAATTACATGTTGTGGCAGGGTTCTGACAATCCCTAGCATAATGTCCTACAACTCCATAGTTGTATTAAATAATCGGTCCACGGCCACGGCCAAAGCCTTCACCACGGCCAAAGCCTCCTCCACGGCCTCATCCTCTGAATCCTCCACCACGGCCAACATGAGCCGTTTCATGCTATGGTCCTGCTACTGGATTTCGTGTCTCTGATTGGAATCTGTACAAGTCATGTTTTCTCTCGACCATTAGATCATAAGCTCTACAATTATGTTCAACATGTCCTACGGACTTACAGAAGTTACAGTATAAGTTCTTAGGGGTCTGTACATACTTCTGAAGTAAAGGGCATTCTTGAGATCTATGTCCTCTTGTTCTGCAAAGTTCACACCACGGACCTTGGTTCTGTATTAAGGGATTAGGAGCCCCACTTGCTAAATATTCCCCCACTTGCTAAATATTCAACAAATAATGGACAGTTATCTTTCGTATGGCCCTGTCCTTTACACTTGGTACACCATAGTTCTTGTGCAATCTCTTTTCCTTTTCTAATCTCATGTAACTGTAATGTGATATTTGCTAACTAGTTTTGCAAGCTTGTCATTCCTGTACTAGTCTCAGCTAGAGGTGAAGCCTCTAGTTTCATTGCCATCTCCAATGCTTCATCCTACGTACGGAATCTCTGTTGCATCAGTGGAAGTCTGATGTGAGGGAGCAGTGCTACGATTAACCATTCTTTATGCTGCTCCAGCGCAAACTCAAAGCTAACTTGGTCTATAAGAGCTTTGAATTTCTGATCAAAGTCCCATACTGAATTTGAGGGTAACTGTTTAATGTCTTTGAGCTCTATGATGCACTGTGACTCAGACTTAGGTTTCTTAAATTCTTTAATCATGGAGGTCCTGACCTGTACAAGTGTTCTGATCTGTGCTGAGGTATACTTCATATACCATGTTAAAGCTCTGTCTCTAAGCATAGTGGTCAACTAAAAAAGTTTAGTATTATCATCCTGGTTTCCTTTAATGGTCCATATGGCTTCACATAGAAACCAGTGCTACTCTGGGTCTTCTGCCCATGTACCCTTAAAGGTAGGTAACTTCATGTCATCCCCCATTATGTTTCTACGTGGTGGATGCTGATGTGCTGTGTTACTACCACTTGGTGGTGTAGATGTAGGTGATGTAGTGGTAGTATGTACTGTATGTGAACTACTAGATGTAGTTCCTACGGGATTTTTCTAAGTCCCGGTTGCTTTCTATGGGGTATAAGGTGGTAAGGGATATGCCCTTCTAGTCTTTCTCTATCACTTTGACTATGTTCTCTAGTATTGTCTGAACTGTTTTCAAAGAGAGAAGATCTGAAATCTACTTTATATTTCTTACCACTACGTGTACATCCAATGTCATGAAAATCACTCTCAAACTCTTGTGACATTACACTTACTGAGCTTATTCATCTAAGAACATATCCATTACTCCTTTTTCATGTAATAACATCTTAATGAACAAATTTAAAGAGTTCAAGTACTTACCGCGATATCCTTTGAAGAAGTACCTCTCGGCTTCACTGAAGCTTTTTATTTCATCAACGACAAAATCTATAATGAAGGCTTCTAGCACACTCGCAAGCCAGAAGTTGATTGCCCGCAAAATGGGGTTATCTATGCTCTTCACGGTGTGAATCAGCTCTGGTGTCCACATGATGTTCCTTTTTTGCTTGAATATATGCTTATCAGTCAACTTTGATAACCAGTCGTACAACTCATTTCCATAGGTCACAAAAAATATCTGATGCAGGTCTGTGAAGATATGTTTTTGTAACCAGTCCTCTGTACTCAACGTAGGACTCTTGTTTTTTGTCGCAGCAATTTCTTTTTCCGTAGACCCAACCCAGTGGTTGAGTTCTTCTTTAGTAGGATGCCAACAGAACATTACCTCTATAATGTGTTCAAAGCCGGCAACAGAACCATTTGTTGGTCGCTAGAGTGGGAAGACCTGGGTTTACTTGTAATGTACCAACAATACCCCTAGCTCACTGGCCCTTTTGGTGATAGACCGCAGAACGGCCTGAAGTCTCACCCGAAGTGATTTGAGATGGGTTGGATGAAGACTCAAGTGTCCTCAACTGGGTTCTGTTGCATCCTGGTGGTTCTTATCTCTTCTTATCTAGCAGGACCTCTCTGCGAGGGGCTGTTTCTCTCCTTTGAGCTGACTCTACTAGAGGACTGGCTCTTAGCGCACTACAGCTTCCAAGATGATGCACAAACTCTCTTCTCCACTCAACCCTTAGCCTGCGATATCTCACACCGCAGCTTCTTTGACGGTGCGATATCGCCTTTCTATTCCACGATATCTCCTATGGCAATAATTAATATTCCCAACAACTCGCATGGTCTAAAGGTTTTCTCTCCAGGTATAATAACTCAGACACCTTCAACAGGGTGTTAAACAATATTACTCGAACTTCCACGGTTCAACACACTTAACATCAACTGTACTCAACTTGCTGAACTAAGTATACTGGAATTACTTAACACAGTAACTGCTAGCTCTACTGTGTGAATAAAGCAATGATAAACTCATATGCAGAATGCTTGATACATTCAACTTGCATTTAACCTTCTATATCGCTGTAAACTGAATGAGAGCATACATACATTCACTAACTGATATACAACATTCAGGTAACAGATAATAGATAGCAACTAATTAAAGCACAATCACATGAAACAGTCGCACAACACACTGATTTTACGTGGTTCACCTCCCAGGAAGGAAGCTACGTCCACAGGAACTGGTTTTTATATTATATCTTGAAAGAGTAAACACAGTTTCACTGCAACCTAGTATGCAGCCTGAGATCTTCTGGGTAACTCCACGCACATATCCGGGAGCCCTTCTCTCTTAGATCTCTTCTCTTCCTATATTGCCTTCTTACAATATACTCTTCCTCTCTCTCTCTCTCTCTCTCAATCCCTGTGGATTGTTACATTCATGCTCTAGGAGACGGCTACTGGTTACAGTAAGATAACTACAGACTGAATAACAGAACCAAAGCTCGACTCTTCTACAATACAACTGACTATGAGTTAACAGACTAACTGACTCTCTGACTAGTTAATTGTATGAATAGCTAACCTTTTGCAATACAAGATACATGCTTTTATAGGTGGCCCGAAGGTTTTTCCATTTCAAAACTGTGGGCCTTTCCCAAGAGTAACCCAAAAACCCTAACTATGACAGTCGGCCTATCTATACTTGAACTACCGGTTTCCATCACACCACAGCTTTCTGCAGTCTTCCATGCTTCCTGGCACTGATCGTGGGTATGGGCGCTGCTTCCTCTTCTATCCTTCGTCTTCAATACCTTGTCCCATTGATCCTTTTTCATTTATGAGGGTAGTTGAGCCCTCTTGTCTACGCTGCTACCTTAAGTGCAGTGGTTGAGCTCTCTCTTCTCGCCCGCTCAGGTATTGTTTCCTTTGACTTTCTTGTCCCATTATAGCATCTTTTCTTGTAGCTGTGGGGCCATACTCCAACAAAGTAGGAGGGGAGAGAGTCTTTTCCAAGCTGGACTTACGATCTGGCTATCACCAGATCCGAATAAAAAGTGAGGACATAAACAAAGCCGCCTTCAGAACCCGCTATGGACACTACGAATTCGTAGTAATCCCTTTTGGCTTAAATAATGCCCCTTCCACTTTTATGTGCCTGATGAATGGCATTTTTAACAAATATCTAGATTCGTTTGTACTGATATTCATCGATGACATCCTGATTTACTCGAAAACCCAACAAGAACATCAACATAATTTAAGGACATTGTTGCAAACTTTAAGGGAACACCAACTGTATGCCAAGTTGGAAAAGTGTGAATTCTTTAAGACTAAAATTCAGTACTTGGGACATGTCATATCTAAGGAGGGGATTGCAGTAGATCCCAAGAAAGTACAATCCATATTTGATTGGCCAGTGCCCAAAGATGTGGCTGAAGTTCGATCATTTATGGGACTCACTGGCTATTATAGAATATTTATTGAGGGATTTTCCAAAATTGCATACCCCATTACCTCCTTACAAAAGAAGGGGTAAAGTTTGTTTGGACATCAAGATGCCAAGAAATCTTTGACAAACTTAAAGAGTTACTGACCAGGGCCCCAGTCTTAAAAGTAGTTAATCCCCTTAAAAACTACACGGTCTGTACTGATGCCATTTTAGAAGGAGTAGGAGGGGTATTATCCCACGATGGACATGTGTTCTATTATGAGTCATGCAAGTTGAAAGAGCATGAATGTAACTATGTAGTCCATGAATTAGAACTGGCATTCGTGGTGCACACCCTAAAATGTGGATGCACTACTTACTGGGAAAGAAATTTCTGTTACTGACCGATAACACTTGTGTGAAAAATTTATTTACATAGTCCGGTCTAAAAGCCCGACAAGCAAGATGGTTAGCCTTCCTCAGTGAGTTCGACTTTGAGGTGAGGCATATAAAAGGTAAGGAAAACAAGGTTGCAGACACATTGAGTCGAAGGACTCATGGTATTAGTGAGATAACCTCGAGCCAGCCCAAGAGTGACCTCTTGGATAGGGTCAAGGCAGTAAGCACTTGGGACGCTAACTATAATAAACTACTTAGTAAAATACAAAATCACGAGATAAATCTGGACAGAGCAGCTTTTAAGGTTGACCAGAAAGGCTTTATTTGGTTTAAGGATAGGTTGTACGTACCTAATGTTTTGGAAATCAAGTTGTTTATTATGAATGAGAAGCACAAACCTCATTTTGTAGGCCATATAGGGTACCAAAAGATGGTAACTGCTCTAAGGAAGCAGTTCTTTTGGGCCAGTTTAAAATCTGATGTAATTGAATATCTATCCAAATACATAGAATTCCAGGAAGTTAAGACAGAACATGGACACCCAGCCGGTTTGTTACAGCCTCTACCAATACCCCAGTGGAAATGGGAGATCATATCTCTGGATTTCATCACTGGTTTACCAAAAAAATAGAAACAACATGACTCTATCATGGTGGTAGTGGAAAAATTAAGCAAATATGCTCATTTTATTCTAGTAAAATCAACACATAAGGCCATTGATATTGCAGAAATATTTCTAAAGGAGATATTTTGACTGGACGGTGTACCAAAAATTGTAATATCTGACAGGGATGTGAAATTTACATCAAATTTATGGAAATCTCTATTTGCAGGTTTAGAAACCAGAATCAACTTTAGCACCAATTATCATCCGGAAATGGATGGGAAAACAGAACGTACCAACCAGACCATCGAAAAAATGTTAAGGATGTATGTCATGAAAAGACCAACTAAGTGGGAGAACTATTTGCACCTGGTGGAGTTCGCTTATAATAACGGTTATCAAGCCTTAGCAAAATTGAGTCCATTTGAAATACTATATGAGAAAAAATGCAATACCCCTGTCAGTTGGGATAATCCTGTGGATCATGTACTAATTGGACCTGAGCTGTTACAGGAGATGGAAAAAATAGTTCGTGAAGTACAGAAGAATCTAAAAGCGGCTCAATATCGACAAAAGTGTTACGCTGGTTTAAAAAGAAAACAGAACGAGTTTTGTGTTGGCAACCACGTGTACCTACGGGTCAAACCTAAGAAGAGTTCCCTCAAACTGGGGAGCTGTAAGAAACTAGCTCCAAGATTTTGTGGACCTTTCCAAGTCCTAGAAAGAATCGGGCCTGTAGCTTATAAGCTGGCCTTTCCTATTCATTTAAAGATTCATAATGTTTTTCACATTTCATTGTTAAAAAAATATGTATGACTCAGTCACATTATCGATTGGAATGTGGTATAGGTGGAACCCGAAGGAGAGTTCCAGGTGGAACCTACACACATTATGGACAGGAAAGAGACAGTACCTCGAAACTGAGTCATCACTTGGGTAAAAGTGCAATGGAAGTACTTTAGCCCCGAGGAGGAAACTTGGGAACTAGAGGATGAAATGCGAATAAAGAACCCTAGCTTGTTTATCGAGCCAATGGAAGAAGATGAACGCTGAGGACAATGTTTAAAATAAGGTGGTGTGGATGTAATTCCCCCAGACTATGTTTTATTTTGATTATTATTATTTTTATTTACTGTCTATGCATGATGAATTATGGCTGTTAATGACTCATCCAAAGAGTCCGGGGAGGACTGATGTAATAATTACCCTTGGGGAGTTAATGACAATGAATAATAAAAATATTATTGATGCAGCGAATATAGTGGAAGTAGCTAGGTTAAAAGAGGAAACCTACGGAAGATAGTAAGGGACAGGGACCAGCTAACTTCAGGGACTGAAAATAATAAAGTGTCAGATGTGCAGAATCAGCACAGACACATCCCTAAAATAGGGGATACCATTAAGCCTTGGTAATTCTTGGAGGAAGGGGAGAGGGATAATGGGAAAGAACTAGGAAAATAAAAAGGATCCAAAGAAAAACAGACAAAAGGAGAGCATACGGTGTAGGCAGAATGCTACTGAGTATGCTGGGGCAAGAGGAATCTGTTGAGAGAGTGTCTGCTATTGGGCATGATCGCCTGTGAATGTTTTAATATTTAAAATCTGAAGTTAGGGGTCCCTGCTGTCTCCTGGGAGGTTTGGATTGGGGGTGACTAGAAGGCAAAGGAGCTGATCCTAGTCTACGGTTGGGTGGAACGAGGCTGCTTCCACTGTAGTCGGTGTAGCAGATCTACAGGTTTTGAGTATGAGTTGATGATTTTCTTTTCTGTATACTGAAATGTGTATTTTTTATTATTTCAGATTTACGTTTTGATAAATAGAAATTATCCTGGTTATGCTGCAAGTAAAATTATCTGGTAAAATGCTCTAAGACAAAAATGAAGTTATATAATGTATATATATTTGTTTTATCTATGTTCTTATAACTAACAGATCTAGCCTTTTTCACTCGGCTGGGTATGACAGGAGGGTTTGATTTCTTAAACTTTATTTTAATAGAGTATGTAGGTTTCATTTTTCTAGTTCTCACTCATGCAAGTAGTATGTTTAGACCCAATTTGCTGGTGGATATTATCTTTCCTCTCCAAGTTATCAATTTTGGCTCTTCTTTGAATTATACTCCTCATAGACCAGTATGCGATTGTTGGTTAAAGGCCCCCAACCCATGGCGCTATTAGACGAGATCATCTGGTTCGACCAAGCCACATACGTCCAACTCTCTGCGGGGTTTTGATTTGGTTGGAGGGGTTTCGACTAAAACCAAAAGGACTTCGACATTGTCGTGCCTTCCTCTCAGATGTCTAGTGCTCATTTTTATTCTTACGAGGAAGGTGGTTTGGGAATTAGCGATAAGCTAAGAACCAAAACCCTACGCCGCGTGGCCCAAACACCTCCTTTCTCACCAACCACGCCTGTAACCCAATCTCAAAACCCTAATCCCCTTCACTGGGATAAGTGACGGCCGGAGAAGGTTTGGCCTTAGAGAGGGAACCCTTTGGTTGTTTCTAAGAGGAATTGATGGAACACTTAGGGCATGTTTCCCTCACCTCGCTCACTCTGACAGAACCGAACAAGCATAGGGACTAATGTCTCTTTCTGTTAAAAAACCTTCGCCACTATCAAACTAGGGTATCAACCCAATCTACTTGTCTTTTTTCGAGCAAGCCTTAAGGTGGGTCTATCACCGCCATGTCAAGCTAGGGGGAAGAATCATCGAATGGCACAACCATCGTAAGGTTGAGGGAAGGCATGGTTGGGGTAGGAGCCCTATTCTAATGTCTGTTACATAGAATTTTTTGGGTAATCATGATAAAGTACCGACAGCGAAAGTTCAACTACCCACAATGAAAATTCCAGACTAACGCTACCTTTACAATTTTACAGTAAACTCTCAAATGGAGAAACACATAGATGGGTCATCATTCCACACAAGTGCCACATCATGCAAATCTATTAAAAATAAAACAGAAGAAATAATTGTAGACAGTCCTTTTTACATAACAACATTAAAAGTCCCAGAATTTAGCCGAGCCACTATTCTCGGCTTAAAGCCATTAATCTAAGAAAAAGAGTGCATTATAGTCTTAAGAGGACTGACAGTCTGATCATGAATTATACATTTTACACAAAGAAAACAAAATACCATAAATCGCTCACAACTGAGAGTCTGTAACGCCATGGTTTTGGTGCCATGCACTCTTGAAATACCATCCACACTGTAAATCTAAAAAACTTTGGAAAGATTAGATTCCTTTACAAGCGTAGACCACGAAGATCCCCACTCCTCTGGATTGGTGAGCCCATAGCCAACAGACTACACCACAGGGGCGATAAAACCACTTACCGACGAAAGCGCCTTGTATTTTTCTTGCACTCTCCCAACCAATCCCGTACCTGGCACCTACGAATCAAGGGCAAGGTTTAAGTTTTGTAATGGGAAGAAAACGAGACTAAGAACTAAGATCCAACTTAGTAGCAGCGAAAATGTATGTTTACCTGGAGCGAAAGGGTTCGGGATTTGAGTGCCAGCATTGATATCTCCTCCAAACCCCTGAAGGGTTTTCCCAGAACCAAACACCAAGTCCTGAGTAAGCCGAAGATCTAGTGGAGCCTTCGAGAAGTCTCTCTTCTCCCCAAGGGTCGCAAGTACAAAAACGTTAAGAGACATACTAATGACAAGCGTACTACGCCAGTTTCCAATGGACGACAAATCACCACGACCCATGTGATCATTGGGATTGTAACAAATACCGTCTACTGTGAAATTGATATGAGGTGACAGCTACGAGGTCAACTTCCGCCACGATGGACACCCCATCGTGGACCTCTCAACCCATGCGTGGAGCTCCAGCAAGTCATCTCCGTGGCTGATGGCAGCGTGATCGAGAACCACATGGATCTTCCTTTAGAACCATGCGACCACCATTTTAAAACTATGCCTTAACATTATAATTGTTGGTTTGAGCCGAAGCATACAACCTTTCCATCGAAGGGAGGATTGCCCATGTTTAAAACTTAGGATAACCATTGATGCCTTAAGAAATTTGCGTGGAAATTCCTCCTTGTGTGAGTTTATTACATGAACTCTACCTTTGGTCCTTACCCTGTTTGTTTATGGACCTTTATAATGCAATGTGGAGACATGGAGGTTCTCGGTGTTGAGTTTGGGGGCTTGGCCCTTAAATTTTTCACAGAGATGAGTTTGCTCCAGCCTTCTGATGGGAGTAGGAATGACCTTATCTAGGAATGCCTTTTTTTTTCGATTTCTTAGAGCACCTGTCACGGAAAATGGTTGGTTAGCTGAAGCTCAGTAAGTGGTTTTATCAGCCCTATGGTCCAATCTGCCTATAGTGGAACCCACAAGTAAAACATATCCAATATGGAAAAAACTATATACTGAACTACAAATTTACTTGCCTTTTAAAAAAAATATAATAGCTTCAACAAAATAATGACAAGGCTAAATTTACCATTCTTATGCCAAGACTAAATTACCTCTTAAAGATTTAAAGGAATCATAAATTGGTTTTATGCCTTGTGTAGGAAGAAAGAAAAAAAAAGTTTGAGGTAGTTTACACTTCAAATCTCAAAAAATGTATTGTATAAGAACCCAACAGTCCAAGTCTTTCAAAGACTTCCTTCAAGATAGCTCGATACCAAAGTTCCCTTAACACTATCAAGTTTTTAAATATTATTCAAAACATATAAGTTAGAAAAACCCTAGTATGCATAAACACAACCTAACATAACAGAGCAACGACCAAACTAAATTTACAAGTATTTTATTAAACTAAACGAGTCATGGCCTTAAGATTGGCTGCTTGTTTTAAATTCTCCTTCTACCATCGCTAGCAGAACCCTACATATTTCCGAGGGAAGAAACCCCAGGGGGTAAGGCCGAGGCTTACCAAGTATTTTTGTGTAGTGAACATCAGCTCAAAAACTCGTAGATTTTCAAGAAAACTCCTTCATTTCATCTTTGGGAGGATGAGTTTCAACCGTAGCCGTGCCTACAAAAAACCAAAGAAAACACATTAAGATTGTTTCTTCCAAACCTTATTACTGTAAAAAGAATAGAAATTACAGAATGAAAAGAAGTTACCTTCTAGTATTTTTATGGTCACAGCCGCAGTATGAATTATTTTGAAACGCACTAAAACCTTGGAAAAGGAATTGTAGTATCGAGCCACCGACTGAGAGAAACTCTCAGTATAAGACCATGACACGAAGTGAGAAAGTAGTACTGTAAATGCCACAAGTAGAAGCCAAGAAATTACAGATAACTTGAACCGAGAAGACTACTGACAAGAGATGTCTCTAGTAGCCACTCTATGAATGCCAAAGTGTATAGCTCGACTATAAAAGGTGTTTACATTCTTAAAGGTTCATCTTTGGAAACAGAGGCCCAAGTGGCCATGAGCCTGTCGGTCTACCCTGAAACAAACAAAAAATATGGAAAATAAGAGAAGTTTTACGTCGTTGGTTGGACTTATAGTTAGGGTTTATACTTTTAAAATGATAACCAATGAATTATTCACGCGTGAAATCCATTTCCTCATCAACAGTATGGGTTTACTCTATAGTCCCAAATGGCATCGTTTATCCTGCATTATAAACAAATCTTAATATTATGGCATATGTTAATACTTTGGCATATGTTTATACTATGCATATGTTAATTCTTTTTCATATTTAATTCAGTATTGTAAGTTTAACTCTCAATATATTATACTATAATGATGTATATGGAATTATGGTGCTATTGCATTTTACCGATAGGGTTAATATAACACTTAGAGATTATATTTACAGTTTGGGTTTAAGCTTATATTTTTCTATATAATTTTCCTTTTAGTTTTAAATACATATGTCATTAAATGAAACTAGACAACCATTATGTTCTTAATCCTAGAAAGAGATGGTTTCAAATGTAAATCTTTCATAACATTGATGTTAGTAAAGAATGCATAACGATTTTGTTATAGTATCTAGATTAGATCTTTTAGAATGTTAACTGTTAGCAGTTAATTTAATTTCTTAAGCGATAATTGTAAACATTAATTGTCGCAAGATTTTTTTTTAAAATTTTATGAAAATTTGGGAGTTTTACATGAACATATCCAGTAGTTGTAATCTTGCTTCCCGTAATATCATTTTTTGTATGGTTAGTTTCTGAAGTTATTTATGAGCTTTCTAATTCCTAGGAAAAGAAGTTTAATATCTAATTAATAGGTTTTACTTTCTTAGAATAGTATTGTTTACATATCCTTCTTAATTATTGTGTATAGAATAGAGTAGTATAGATTGATACTTCTCTAATCTATTAGTCATAGTTTTCCTAATTATCTTAGTAGTTGAACTTTCTGGAGTTTGATTCAGTTTTTAATTTTGAAATATATTTCAATCTTTTCTTTATTAAAATATTTCCACGACACACTAGGTACCCGTCTACCTTCGCATATACTTTGTGTCAACTCTAAGTTTACAAACCTCGATCGATAATTAAATATTTGGTGAATTAATCAAGACAATATAACACCCAACATTTTTGGTGTAATTGCAGGGGAGTTGTTCTATAAGGTATAATAAGTAGAATTCCCTTATGAAGTTTAGCAATAGGCTGGTGGCAGGGGAGCAGTAAGAGAAGAAGTAAGAATCTACGTATTTGTTATAACAGGAGCCCCCAAATCCAGTAGTGATGGTGGTATTATAGGATTTCTTTTTAGTTGAGATTTTCATGAATAGACCTAGAGATTCAAAGGGTAGATATGTTAGAACTATTTCCCAGAACCTTGTTAAAATTACTACTAACCTTCACGAGGGATGAAATACCCCAAAAAATAACTTAGCAGAAAGGTATCATAGAACACACGTATGAAGTAGTTCTACTTGGAAACCTAAATAATTTATACGAGAAGCCATATAAGGTGAAGAAATCCTGGCAGGAATTCCTAAGGATCCCATTGCTGAAGAGATTCAATAGGGTCAAAATTTGGAAACCCTCAACCTTTCACTAGTGCAGAAACCTAACAGTACAACTTTCTTGCTAGTAGGGAATCCTAACTTCATCAATTTCATTGATCCTACTTAGGTACAAGATCTCTTTGGAAGCTCAACAAATACAATTATTTCAGAGATAAAAACCTCCACAGTAGTACCTACGATCCCTATAGAATATAATAAAAACATAGTTGATCCAAGGAAGTTATCCCCTTAGAAATAATGTTGGGATGCCCCATTATCACCTCGGAAGGATCCTCTTGGGTACACACTATTTAAGAATCAAACTTACATGGAGAGACATGGAGAGAATGAAGATCATGACGAGGTTAGAAATGACAAAGGAAAATGATAGAATCGAACTTAGGCTACCTTCGGGTTCCCTATTTTAGACACTACACATGATGTAAATATGAAGAACATCCCTCCTTCCTCCTTACCTATTTTCTATGGAAAAAGTAATGAAGACCCGGACACATTTTTGTTCGACTTTGACATCCTCTATAGAAGCTATAACTATCTACAATATTCTCACAAATTAAAAAATTTCCCAGCTACACTAAAAGACTCTGCTTTAAGATCATTCATGAGATTAGGAGAATATAGTATCAAGACTTGGGAAGACATGAAAACCGCTTTCTTGTGGATATACCAAGAGTATTGCAAACCAAGAGACTCTCAAAATGATACTTTTAAGATACAACAACTCGAAGATGAGATCTTGGAATATTATCTCGAGAGATTTATTTATACATTACATAAATCCAAATATAATGACTTTCGAGAAGATGCAGTACCTACCCTCTTTCTTAAAGGGATCTCATAAGACTTGGTAGAAAACCTCAATATCATGGAATCCGGTGATATCTTTCATAAATCTTTTGCACAAATTGGGGAGATGTGTAGAAATTACTCTAGAAGTAGGGGGAAAGTCAAAAGAAATCTTCGGGAACCTTACAATAGAAATATAAAAGGAAACACTCCTAGTTTTGGAGGAGTTACAAGGATAGAATTAGGAAACCTATTGGAAAAATTCAAAACTATTATCTTAGGAGCACTGGGTTCTCAACTAGATTCTTTGAAAGCCAAGAAAATGTAAAAGGAAGAACGTGCAACAATGAGCATTTTTTGTCCAAGATGCAAGACTAAGCATCCCCAGTGGGAATGCCCATTAAACAATATCTTTGTATGTCACATTTGTATGGAGGAGCATCCAACAGGAAATTATCCATCGTTTCCTAGGTTGCAAGCCATATATAAGAGTGGGGATGTTGGTGAAAAATCTAGGAGGTCTCCTTGGCAACCAAGGGACCAACCACCATATTAGAATTTTTCACCACATCCCCCACCTTATTACCAACCCTACCAACCATATCAACAATGGAACACCTCGAATTGGCAGCATTGGCCACCCCAGTATCATCCCCCTCCTCATTTTACTCAGCATCAGTATTGGCCACAGGGTTGGAGGGGACAGTCCTACCCCCAACCACCATCTGTCTCTGCACCTAATCATCCTTATCCTTAGCACTCGGCCAATACCCAACGATTTTTACCAGGTTTTGTGCCTCCAATTCCCCTTATTATATAACAACCTCATAATTTCCAGAATACAAACCCTCCATGATGTACATTGTTACTTGCATTGAGTTTCAAACTCTTCCATCCTATGTTATTTCGACTGTACCCATACATGAGATACAATTACAATCTGGAAGAGTTGTGAATGACAGACCCAAGTCATTAGTCATCATTTGTGAAGAGAATGAAGAAGAATATCCCAACGAAGTCATGAATGATGCTATTTTGGAGGATGTGCTGAAAATTCCAGTGCATACCCATCCTCAACAAGAACCAACTCAAGAACGAAGAATGCTTCTATTTCCATAACAATTAGCAATAGAAAAACCTGTAATCCATCCTCAGTACAATATCCTAAATTAATTAAAAAATGTCTGTGTCAAGATCCCTCTATTACAAGCTATTAAGGATACACTGATTTACAGTAAATTAATAAAAGAACTTTGCTTTAAGAAACCAGGAAGGAAACAAAAATACCCCCACACTATTCATTTTATAGGAGAAATGTCTAAATGCATGACTGAACAGTCTATAATTGCAAAGTATACAAACCCATGAAGTCTAGTAGTAATTGTTTTGGTAAATAATACTGCCATAGAAAATACACTTATTGATTTAGGATCGGCTATTAATATGATGACCACCATAGTCTTACAAGTTTTACAGTTGGGACAATTTCTTCGTTCGAACCCCTCAGTAATGGAACTAGCAGAACGTACTACGGGGAAACCTGTCGGGGTTACGAATGACATTGTTGTATCAGTAGCCTCATGGGAATATCCTGTTGATTTCATGGTAGTAGAATCAAAGGATCCTTCTAAAGGAAATCCTATTATATTGGGAATACCATGGTTGGATATCCCCAACACCTTCATAGGATGTAGGAATGGGGAAATGACCATTTCTAATGGGTTGTCCACACAAATACTTGTTTTATAACCCCCAAGACAACCTGTAAGTGAAACCTTGTGGTGGTTATATTTCCCCTTTGGGGATGAAAATATTGAATATCCTTTCTTTCCTAGTGACTACTCCTGGGCACTTCATGAGTAGACTACTGAGAATGTGTTAAACAAATTTGTCTCTTCAACAACTTGTATAGATTTTCCTCATTCTTTTGTGCAATTCGATAAAATTTTTGGAGATGAGTTTCAAGAAAATATGGCCCTCTCAACACTCGTGGAAACACCATGTTTATTTTCAATTAAAGATCACATAGGGTCTTATACCATGCCTTGTGAAGTTAGCCCTGGAAAAGTTCTACACATAAATGCAGGGTTAACTGAGAGTCAACAAGAACAGTTGCTAAAGGTCCTTAAAATTCAATCCAGATCATTTGCATGGAAATTCACTGACATGAAGGGTATACACCCTGAAACTTGTATTCACCATATTTACATGGATGCTAATGTATCCCCTATAAGGCAGTCTCAGAGGAGGATGAACCTTGCTTTGAAGGACATAGTTAAAGAAGAGTTACAAAAACTCCTTAATGCTGGTTTCATCTACCCAATTTCATATAGTAAATGGGTATCTCCTCTAGTGGTAGTCCCAAATAAAGTTACATGTAAATGGTGTATTTGTGTTGACTTTTGAGAATTGAATAATTCCACGCTTAAGGACTACTTTCCTTTTCCCTTCATTGACCAAGTGCTAGATACCTTGTCCGAAAAGCAATCTTTTTCTTCTCTCGATGAATATAGTGGATATAATCATATTTTGATAGAACTTGAGGATCAATATAAGACCACTTTTACATGCCCTTGGGGGCCATATGCCTATATAGTTTTTCCATTTGGCTTATGTAATGCACCTGCCACTTTTCAGCGTGCGGTTTTAGGAATTTTTGTTTATCTTATACATGACTGTGTAGAGGTGTACATGGATGATTTTATAGACCATGGTAGTACCTTTCAAGAAGCTCTTGATAATATTGAAAAGGTCTTGATCCGCTATTAGGAGACAAATATAGCCCTTAGTCATGAAAAATGTAAAATGCTATTAACATAAGGCATAGTTTTGGGGCATCATGTTTCCTCCCAAAGGATCAAGGTGGATCCTGCTAAAATAGAAGTAATTGTTAGTCTCCCCTCTCCAAAAAATAAAAAATAAGTCATAAGATTTCTTGGTCATGTAGGTTACTACAGTTGTTTTATTGAAAATTTCACTAAAATAGTTGCACCACTGTTTAAATTGCTTATGAAGGATATAGAGTTCCAATGGATTGAACCATGTCAAACTGCTTTTGAGGTATTAAAATCTAAGCTATCAGTGGAACTGATACTTAATGGTCTTGATTGGTTCCTTCCTTTTCATATATCCACTGATGCTTCTGACATGGCCATAGGAGGAGTTCTTGGTAAAAAATAAGGACAAGCATCTTATGCCATATATTATATTAGCAAAAATATGACGCATGCCAAACTAAATTACACTATTACTGAGAAGGATTTTCTGGTAGTAGTCTACTCTATTAATAAGTTTCACCATTACATCACAGGATATGAAGTTTTTGTGCATACAGACCATTCTTCCATCAAATTTTTTATGAGTAAACCAATTACCAATGGTAGAGTGACCCGATGGCTTCTTCTATTACAATAATTTAATATCACTGTCGTTGATCGACCTGGTAGAGAAAATTTGGTAGCATATTTAATCTCTCATATTCAACATGATGATGGTGCTAATCTAGTTGATGATACTTTCCCTAATGAATATCTATCTATTGTGTCTACTCAAACCCCTTGGTTTGTAGACATTGCTAATTATTTATCAATTGCGAAATTACCAAACCACTTGACTCCTCACGAGAAACATTGAATTGTCATCCAGATTTCTAGTTACTCTTGGGTTGATAATGACCTTTTTCATACTGGACCAGATATTATTATTAGACGGTGTGTATGGGAGGACAAGGTGACAGAAATCCTCCATGCATGCCATGATGGGCCATGTGGGGGACACTTTTCTGACAAGCGAACAACATACAAAGTGTTGCATTCTGGTTATTACTGGCCAATAATTTTTAAGGATGTTTCCAGGTATGTTAGAGGATGTGATAGTTGCCAAAGAATGGGTAGACCTACATCATTAGACGAGATTCCTTTACAGCCTCAGGTCATGATTGAGCCTTTTGAGAAATGGGCTCTGGATTTTCTACGACCAATCTCTCCCATGTCTCGTAAAAATAAGTATATCTTAGTTTGCATGAACTATGTCACCAAATGGGTAGAAACTAAATATTTGTTTAGGGCCACAAAGAAATATGTGGTAGAATTTATATATGAAAAGATATTCACTTGGTTTGGTGTTCCTAGAGAAATTGTCATTGACCAAGGTTCTCAATTCATTTCTAAATTAATGAAAGAAATTACCATAGAATATAGCATACACCATTGCAAATCCTCACCTTACCATCCACAAGCCAATGGCTAGGTATAATCAACCAATAAGGTATTGGAAGCTATCTTAACCAAAACTAGTCAGCTACATCATAAAGATTGGGTAGATAGAATCCTAGAGGATTTGTGGGCCTATAGAATAACTTGGAGAAACACTACTAGAAATACACCCTATGATTTAGTGTATGGGAAACAAGTCCTTTTACCTATTGAATTCCAAGTTACATTAGAGGAAATTTCAACTCAAAATGGGCCTTTTAACTTTTATTCAAATTCCATGTCATCATGTGTTAGCCAATGAAATTGCTTTAAATTTGAAATACCGTATAGGTCTTAAACACTTTTTTAATATAAATTTGGGGATAGGTATCATCAAAAAAACTACTATTTTTGTTTATATTTTTGACATATCTCCCTGTGTTTTTACTCAAATTTCGATTGGGAGAGCTCGTTGGATGCGGAATTAAATTCCGCATCCAACGAGTACCCACTCGGCATACTTTTGACGGACCTCGCTACCCCAAAAACAAGAAATACCTGAAAAAACAGACCGAGTGGGTACTCGTTGGATGCGGAATTTAATTCCGCATCCAACGAGCTCTCCCGATCGAAATTTGAGTAAAAACACGGAGAAATATGTCAAAAATACAAACAAAAAAGTAGTTTTTTTCTTTTCTTCCTGCAAAATTAATAAATATTATTTTATTATTTTAGCTATTATTTTATTAGTTCATTTTAGGAGGCCCATTTTGAGTTGAAATTTCCTCTAATGAGACTTTTCGTTTGGGTGTGCAATTAGGTATGGATTTAGAAGAGGCACCGAAACAATGAATCTTACAGATTAACGAACTAGATGAGATTAGGAAAGATGCACTCCAAAGGACAATGTTAATGAAAAATCAATGAAAGAAATGGAATGATAAATTTATTAAGAAAACTAAGTTTAATACCAGGGATTGGGCATTGTTATTCGACTCAAGGTATAAAAATTTCAAAGGAAAATTAACTAGCCGTTGGATGGGTCCATATGAAGTAGTTACATCCTTCGATAATGGGTCAGTAGAGATTTAGAAAAGTGATGATTCACAAACTTCCTTTGTTGTAAATGGACACAGACTTAGACTTTATCATCAACCAATCTATAGACAAGATTTCGTGAAGAATGTCTTACAACAGAAGGAGATAGAGATGGTTGAAGAGGAAGTCATTCCTCCTCCTCATGATTCTTAAACTATTTTGTGTTGTTCTTATGTACATATGTAAATATATATTTATTTCTTTAATAAATATAAGTCATTTCTTATAAGCTGACTACATTTATGTAGGGAATTTGGTTGTATAATCAGCTTATGGAATTTTGTCAAATAAAATAGGAAGGCTCTTTTCCTTTATCTAAACTTTGATAAAATTTATATGACTTTATCTCGATTCAGATGTTTTTTTGTTGCAGATAAAATTTTAAATCATCTAACAAGTGGTTTTGTAGTTTGATTATAAGAACCTTGTTTCTTTAACCAACCCATGAAATGTTTCCTAAAAAGGGAAATGCTCTAAGAACTTATAATTCAGCCTATTTAAAAAAAAAATAGGGAGTTATAATGAAATTAAAATATTCCCTATATTATTCCTACCCACTTTCTTTGATGATTACTTATACTTTTATGGTGATTGATTCAGATATGTATGTTTTAGACTTATCATTAAAACAATTGCTTAAGACCTATTTTAGTCATCATGTGATTCAAAGTTCTATTTTACACCTAAGGACTACTCGTTCATCCTGTACTCATTATCAAAAGTTGTTTCTTAAGGAATTTTGAGAAAACTCAAGAATAAGTGGAATTCCTACTTGTGGGGAACATTACTTCATTTTTATGAAGAATATAGACTGAGTAGTCCAAGAACAACTTTAAGTTATTATATTTTGACATGATTTATAATTTAGGCCATTATAAATGTTTCTTTAGTTATAAGGTTCGCGTTCAAAAATATGAATTATGTGTTTAGTAGGCTTAAATCCCTCTAAGTACCAACCGGATTCCACATGTTAAAAACACAAACTTTTATACGAAGAAAACCCGCTGAAGTACTGAACAGGCTTGCTGGCAGTGGGTCCATGCTAAGTAATATCTTTAAACAAGGAATCCTGGTAAGTGCAAGCAAACCCATCAGGGTAGGGTGAATCCATGGAGATGGGTGTCTATTTTGGGGGGGCTTATGAGAAAATAAATTTGATTTTTTCATTTTTTCAACTTTGGGCGAACGAAAGTGATATTTTCGTTTAGAATTTCACTTTCAAGTAAAAACAAAACTTTTATAGAATTATGTTAGCTTTCTATTCATAATTTTTAAAATTTTGTTTACTGAGATTTGATATGTCGTTTCAGAAAATGTTTGGCAGCGTTTCCTTATAAAATGAAAGGACTAAAAAATAGTCATGTTTGGTTGCGCCCGTAAAATCATTTTTAAAGTCGTGTTTTGCAAAAAAAAAAAAGCTACGACAATCTACACAATATACTATTGCGATGACTATAACTTTGTAACCAACAGATCTATATACTAATTATAATATTTTTTTGAATTCGATCAATGAGAAAACCTTATCGGTTTTAAACATGTTTTTGGTTGCGACACTTTTCTCTCAATTGACTATAAAACTTAAAAATATACGAATACCCTTTTGAAGTAGACACTCCAATTAAGTGCATCATATTTGTTTCAATTTTTTTTGTGGTGTATTTTTAAAGTTATATATTTTTCATTTCACCGCATTTTGAAAGAGATGAAACTAAACTCAACACATGTTAAGAAACAAAAAAAAAATATCGGATCTCACCTATACACAACAAAATCTATACCTACAAAAAGTAGATTTAATGACGAATCTAAAGGTATCAAGTCCAACAGTTGATTTGTAGTGTAAGGCATCCATTTTACCTTCCAAAAATGGAGAAATCTAAAAGTTGTGCAGGTTACAAGTTTTAGAGGTTATTCGGTCGAATAATTATTCGGCCGAAAAATGTTTTTCTGTAACGGAGACGTTACAAATAAGGTTGCTCGGCCGAAAACTATGTGCAAAAAAATTTTCGTAAGCTGGGAAAAATAATCGTATAAATAAAACGAAAGAGCTTCATTATTTTCACACCTCTTCATTTCTTACAAGTAAAACGAAAAAGCCTCATTATTTTCGCACCTCTTCATTTCATATAAGTAAAATGAAAGAGCCTCATTATTTTCTCACCTCTTCACTTCGTATAAGTAAAAGTATTTTTGAAGGAGTTTTCAGAGGAGATTTCTTTTGCTAAAGAGTTTTTAGAAGGTATTTTTCCTCTTACTTATAATCCAGGGGTACATTTAAAGAGGTTTTTCCCAAGGCATTTTTGTCAAATATTTTGTGTTTTAATTTTTTTTTGAAAAGAAGTTATTTCTTTGCAAGAAGTTTTTTCATAAAGTATTTTCCCAAGATATTTTTCCAAAGTAGGTTATTTGTTTGCAATGGGTTTTTTTCCAAAGAGTGGTTTTTTTTTTCAAAAGGTTTTTTTTCCAAGTTATTTTTGCAAAGTAGGTTCTTTGCAATGGGTCTTTTCCAAAGAGTTTATTTGCAAAGTATTTTTGCAAATGAGTTTTTTTTTTCCAAAATATTTATATAAGTTTTTTTTCCAAATAATATTTTTTTTCAAACAGTTTTTTTTTCCAATTGTTTTACAAAGAAGATTTCTTTACAAGGTGTTCTTATTTTTTTCCAAGGGTTTTTCGAAAGGAGATTAAGCAATCATGGGAAATAAAAGAAACCGTAAAAAAAAGTGATTGTAAACGTGATGACGATGCTAATAGGGAAAAACAAAAACTCAGAAATACATCCAAAAGAGCAAGGGTTGCAGAAACAGAAGAAATAAATGAAGATATAAGAACATATTTACATGACAATGTTGATGAAATGGAAATTGAAAATAGGGTACAAGAAGAACAAAAGGAATTTGAAGAGACCATTGTTGATGTAAATAGTGATTTACATGTTAATGTTGATGAAGTCAATATTGAAGATCAAAACCAAGATCCAGAAATTGGACCTAGTATGTATATATCATGTATTTTCGAAATTCATATTTTATAATGAATTGTATTTCTGGACATATGTTAAATTAAATTAAATTTTATGTATAGGTACTTTCACCATTGATGATGAAATGTTAGAAGACATTGATTGCGACAAATATGGAGAAAAATTACCAATACATGTTGCACGATATCATGCTACAAAAATTTATGATGATATTCTGAAGGGTTGTTCAATAGCAAGACAAGCGTGAATTTTGAGATGTTTATTGGTGTCCAAGAAGTTATAAGGTGCTACGTCATTATTGGGTATTCACAAGGAAACAAAAGAGTCGAAACTGAAACATAATGTGATAGAAAATATAGGTGGTGCAATAAAAAAATTTGGAAAATCCAGAAAGAAAGATACCAGTGCTGTACATAGAGCAATTCAGACAACAATTGTTTCAGCTAGTACTAGACAAAAACGTTTGACAACACCACTAGCACAAGTAATTGGAACCTCAAGAAAGACTCTATACAAACATAGTAAATTCAGAATGCAAATAGATGAAAATGATGAACTTGCTTGCTGGGCAATTATTTGTAGACAACCTTACAAAGATAGAATGGGATAAGTTGTTAAAGATATTGTTCAGAAATATTGGTTGGAACATGCTCGAGTTTCACCAAATTCAAGGGATGTGATACGACAAAGAGTATCATGAAATATATATGAAATTTGTCCAAAACATATAATGGAAATGACACAAGTACAATTGTTCAATAAATTCAAGAAATATCATCGTGGAATTAATATGCCGATGACTACATTTGTGCAACAAAAACCATGGTATGTTAGACCTATTACTATACGTGACACATTTTGTTGTCATTATCATGTGCAATTTCAATTATATTACGACACGTTTTTTGAATTTGGTAAAAAAATTTGGACAAATTCACCACCTCCACCCACAGTACGTGAATTCATATCTCAAACCCTATGTGAGAGAAATCACGATGAAGTATTTTATAATAAGAAATGTGTCAATGGAAAACATTGTCATGGTTGTGTAAATATTATTTTATTCCACAATAAATACCATATTGATAATGACCAGCCGCTTTCAAATGTAACCGTTGATTGGAGAATATATGAATACAACAATTATTCTACAAGTTCTAGTGATGCACATTCCAAAAAAATTGAATTACGAGAAGATAAAATATGTGTGACAAATTTTCTCAAGAAATTCAAAAGTGAAATTTATAAGTACACGAAGCATTCACATAGAGCATGATGGCAATACCTTCAATTCAAACATTCTCATGAAAATTTTCCAACTGGATCAATTTTGTCTGTAGTTGATTTTGCAGAAAACTACACATTTGCTGCACAAAAAAAGATTTAAAGTGAATATTATTATTCTGACCAAGTTTCGATATTTGTCCATGTTCTATATAGACATTCTCAACAATATGTTTATGGCATTAAACGCACGTGTGACAATCGAACTGTGATTAAATAATATCACTTTTATATTAGCGATGATCGTACACATGATACACATTTTGTTCAACATTGTATTGAAATTTTTTTCTATGATTCACTAAAAAGTCGTAAAGTTGAATTCAATGAACATTGGATATAGTCGGATGGATGTGTGGGACAATTTAAATCTTCATGATCATTTTTTTTGTTATGTTGACTTCATAAAGCAATGAACATTAAACATTGCAGGAATTTCTTTGAAACTGGACATGGAAAAGTTGAACATGATGGTGCAGGAGCATGTGTAAAGAGAGCACTTCAAAGATGGAAAACGAACCATTCTTCTAGATGATTTCATTCAGCTGCAGAGGTTTTCCAATGGTGTAAATCAAATCTGATCCATGATTGTAGTCAACAATCAAAAGATGTGCGCAGGTATGTACATTATTTTTTTAATTTATATTAATTGTCAATTTAAAAAAATGTATGTGCTAACATTGAAGTATTTGTACACTAACATTAAAAGTTCTCATTTGTGATTTATCATTTATTGTGTAGGTTTTTTTTGCTTGTTGGGGTCCAAGATATAGATAGATCAATACCATACGAGGCTAACACCATACATGGAACTAGAGAACTTCACTCTATTCAAACAAAATCCTTCCAAAACGTGTTTGCATTTGACAGTAGAAAGCAAACATTTTTTTGTCATATTTGCACTGAAAATGTTGAATCTACAGAAGTTTGTGAAAACATAACGAACAACTATGTAAAACATTGGAAACACACAGAGATTAATACAAAAGGAAAAATGCGACTAGCAAACATAGAAGAAATTAGAATCAGAAGAAATAAAAATATTATCTGATGGTGATAGAATTTCAGATCTTGTTAGAGAAGGTAATAATGTTGTTGATTGTTCAATATTGTCCATCACCTTATGTTTATATAGTCAATTTAATTCACTTAACTCCAACTCCAATTGTAATTTGCACAGGAGATATTTTCGCTGTGATTGCACCTTTAGACAACAACGAAGATGTAAAATATTATTTGATGCGATGCACCTAAGCAAAAATGAATTTATTGGAGGACTACAATGACAACGGATTTACATACGAAAGAGGATCCATCATTTTAAAAGGCCATTTTTTGCAGCAAACCCGTATGACTGAAAATTATGTCTACTTTCAAGATTATGAACCTGATGTTATATGTTGTAAGTATAGTCATTTAGTATGTGCATCTCAAATAAAATTAGAACAAGTTGTATAAAAAAAAACCTTAAAAAATAAAAAATGGAAACTTTCCAAATATGACCATGAACGGATAATTGAGGACGGAATTCCATTGCGATGTTTTTAACTATATCATTTCTTGTTCTATGTTAAGATTGGCTATCATGAAGTCATTGAACTTTAATTTATTAAAATTCAGAATCAAGTTGCTAATGTTACCTTAGTAATAAAAAAATATTAGAATTCAAAATCAAGTTGCTTTAATGTTACCTTAGAAAATTGATGGATCGAGCTATAATTTATTAGAATTCAGAATCAAGATACTAATTTTACTTTAGTAATAAAAAATATTCCTATCAAAACTTCTTAACATTCCTAACCATTCCTAACATTCACTCATTCATTCATGTATTTACGCCTATCGTAACTTCCTAACATTACTAACATTTCCTAACATTGATTCCTAACATTCCCCACATTGATTTCTAACATTCAACACATTGATTCTTAACATTAGATTGCATCTAACATTCCTAACATTCCTAGCATTCTAAACTTTTCAACATTAAAAATATGTTACATATACAAACATACATAAATTTACCAATACATACATTCATATAATTGCACCTATATAAACTTCCTAACATTCATTCTTAACATTCCTCATCCCCATTCCCACATTCACTCCTAACATTTCCCATGTTTATTTAGTCAATTTAATTCTCTTAACTCTTAACGTTAACATTCCCTATATTCATTCTTAGCATTCCTAACATTCCTAACCTTTACATATACATGTATATAATCCAAAACACAATATCTAAAATCAATGTAACAAATTGGATTGCTTTCATTCTTAAGGTTAACATTCCCCATATTCGTTCTTAACATTCCTATCCTTTACATATATATGTATATAATCCAAAAAACAATATCTAAGGTCAATATATGTATACATGTATATAATCCAAAAAAACATTCATGAACGTTAGAGTTCAATGTACATGTATATAATAATAAAAACAGTCATGAACATGTAAGTTCAATGTACATGTGTATATAATAAAAAAAACATTCATGAACATGTGTATAATCCTAAATTAAGCTCTTCGATGTCTGAAACAAAGAAGTCCATCACTATCCTCCACTAGGGTCTTCCCTTGGACTCATAACAATCTGAAACATGTATAAAAACAGATTATGAATATCATAAATTATTTAAACAAATTTAAATTAAAATCAAAATATTAAAACATTAAACTAGTATATAGAAGATCAATACAATTACTAACAAAATTACCTCAAATTATCTATCATTCAATGGAGTCTTCTCTTTGCCTCTAAATGGTGGAGGAGACCCAAGCTACAACATCTTTAAAAATAGTTTATAAATCTTACAAACTATTTAAACTATTTTAAACTAAAATAAATAAAATAAAATATTAAACTTACAATTCCACCACTATCCTCCAATGGAGTCTTCCTTTTGCCTCGAAAGATAGAAGAGATCCAAGCTTCAACATATATACAAGCAATTTACAAATGTCAAAAAATATTTAAACTAATTAAACATATATATCAGAGAACAATTTGGATAATATTACATACCTTGAAGAAGAAACATGTAAAAACATTACTACTTTTGCTTCCTCTAAATTTTATGTGTAGATCTGTAGATATGGGTCGAGGAGTAATAAGAGTCATAGATTTGGTCAATCATATCTATAAATCCTAATACTACAAGACCCATTTCTACAAATAAAGATAAATGACCCTTCTTTATATCAATGACATTGCAACCATAGATGATAAGGAGAAATCATCTCTACCACTATCGCCACGTTGATGATCAATTGAATGTGAACTATACAATGAGCCTGAATCTAGATGTGACCACAATAATATTTGATTTTCATTTCGGACACCAACTCCCAAAAAATGTAATGACCACCTATGCTTCTGTCTCAAGGCTTCTCTCTTTCCATTGAATATGACATCTACAAATTTATAGAAATATCAATTTCTACATGTTAATTAATCAACTTCAAAAACCTAGCTACTATAAAAACTAAGATTTCAATAAGGACCTAGATATCCCTAATATTATCTAATAGTTCTTTAAATGATTATAGCTAATTTATTATCTAATTCCATATCAATTTCTACATGTTAATTTTAATCAACTTCAAAAACCTAGCTACTATAAAAACTAAGATATCAATAAGAACCTATATATCCCTAATATTAGCTAATAGTTCTTTAAATGATTATAGTTAATTTATTATCTATTTTCATTTGAGATGATATCTACAAGATTGCACAAATCAACTCATATCATGTTCAAATTCTACATGTTAATTCCTCATCTTCAAAGACCTAGCCACTAAAAAAACTAAATTTGTAATAAAGACCTATATGTCTTTAATATTATCTAATATATCAACTCATAACATATTCAAACTTTGCATGTTAATGCCTCAACTTCAAAGAACTAACTACTATAAAAACTAAGTTTCTATTACCTAGATGTCCCTCATATTATCTAATAATTCTTAAAATGAAAATAGCTACATTATTGTTGGATGTATGAAAAATTAATGTAGCAATCTTTGTGTTTTTTATGTGTTTTAAATTTTTAAAACTACATTTTTAATAAAGACCTAAATGTCGCTAATATTATCTAATAGTTCTTAAAATGAAAATAGCTACACTATTGTTGGATGTTTAAAAAATTAATGTAGCAATCTCTATGTTTTTGATGTATTTTAGATTTTTAAAATTAATAAAACCAATATCATCAAATATGAAATTAAAACTACATTTCTTTATGTCAACTAAAAATATTTTCATTATTCCATAAAATCATAAAAAATATCCCTTATATACTAAGAAATTGATCAGAGTCACAGTTGATGAACTCTGCATTGACAAAGTTGATGAACTCTGCATGGATAAGGTTCATCAACTTTGTCCACATGGATAGGGTTAAGTTCATCACTTCATGTAAACAAAGTTAATCAACTCTATCCATGGATAGAGTATTCATTCATGAACTTTGTCCATGGACAAATTTAATACAAATATCTTCCTTATTATACCTATGAACTTAAATTAATATTATAAAAAATTCACAATATCTTATATGTTTCTTTTATGTTTTAGATTAAAAATACATAAGATAAAACAGATCAGTAATAAAAAAATTTGACGTTTTATGTGTAATAATGGTTTTTTTTATGATTTATATTAAAACTACTAAAATACGTTTTGCTAAGTTATCAGGGAAAGAGTTGATGAAGTCTGAATGAACTATGTTTTGCTAAGTATAATCCATTGTCTTGTCTATCTGGACAGATTTGATTTACTCTATTCACATGTCGACAGAGTTGATGAACTCTGTCCAAATGGACAGAGTTCATCAACTCTGTCCATTTTGACAGAGTTCTTTAACTTTGTCTATTTGGAGAGAGTTCTTCAACTCTGTCCATCTGGACATAGTTCATGAACTGTCTATCCGAGTGTTGATCAACTCTGTCCAAATGGACAGAGTTCATCAACTCCTTCCATTTTATTTAAATTATTACCTATAATTTAAGTTAAAAATATTTCATTCTAATTAAAATAGATTATATTAAATTCTATAAACATAGAATTTATAATTAAAATTAGCAAAAACTTATCCAAATGGACTCTGTCCATTTGGACAGAGTTCATCTACTATGTTAACATGGACAAATTTCATAGACATATAGATATTAATTAAAATTAAAATTATAATATTTATACAATACCAAATAACATATGCAAACTTTAACTCTGCAATACTATGACGAAAAACGAATGCCATTGACTACAACAAGAGATAAATCACATATTAAAAATTTCAAATTATAGAAGCAATTTCATAAAAAATTACCTGACATGGGGGAGCACAGCAAGACCAAACCACGAACAAACCCTCCAAGAAAAGAACACAAACACCACCACGGTGTGTCCTCCACCAACAGACCTCGCCGAACAGACCTCCATGACAAACAGTCCATCACGAAATGACCTCCACGAATAGAGATCCATGCTGATAGGAAACTAGTATGTCCACGTTAGGAGGACTAGTGATGAGGATAGGAATGACAAACAACAACAGACAAATTGGGTGGTGAAAGAAACATGACAAGATGAAGACAAATGACTGCAGGTGAAAACAATGAAAATGGGGCCGGAGCTTGCCTTTTATGCGAAATAATTATTCGACCGAACAATTATGCGACCGAATAATTGTTCGGCCAAACCATTATTCGGCTGCATAATTGTTCAGCAGAATAATTGTTTAGCCGAATAATTATTCGGCTGGACAAAAAATGACTGTAAAAAATGCCGGCTAGCTATGCGTTCTATTAAATTAAACTGTTCACCGTTAACGCTATTCGGCTGAATAAATAATTAGTTATTCGGCCGAATAAATAAATTATTCGGCCGAATAAATATAGTTATTCAACCAAATAATGTTCGCTATGTTGTTTGGACACCCAATTCTCACGGAAGTGTTACCCAACTTCACGTTTTCACTCGGTACTGAACATGTTCGCTGGTGGCAGGGATATGCTTGTATGGTACCAAGATAAACCCACCGGGGTACTGAACAGACCTGTTGGCAGTGGGGAAATATTGGGTAAAAGAGGTATGGTTAATGCATTACTATGCACATGGTTCGTAAAACAAAAGAAACTAAACAAACAAAGTAGAAAAATAACAATACCTGTTTAGGCCAATTCTTCATCATATCATTTGAGAATGGCTGTAAGTTGTACTTGGGACTCTATCATCTACTTCAATAATATCTAGGATATAATTACGCCGAGAGGCGCTCTACAGCCCAGTATGGGGTAGATCTTGTAACGTTACGTAACATTACATAATGTTATATCGGCTAAAAAAGAATTTACATTTAAGACTACGTTATGTCGGCTAAAATTTTTTTCTTATCCATAAATGTAAATGTATACATTTACATTTAAAAATACCAAATCTAGAACGCTGAAGAGTACATATATTTTCACGAAGGATCTACGTTCAGATCAAAACTCTGGGCGGGACAGTTCGCATATGGATCCAACGAAGATCTCGTTTTAAGCTTCTTATCCGGTCGCCTGCTTTGCTTTTCCTTTTTCCCTGAACTGCAGCTCTGATATTTCTCTGTAGAATGACTCCATATATCCATTTATGCAGCTCTTGAATCCTCTGCTAAAAAAAGATAGCTTGATTATAAAATAACATCACTCATCCAAAATTAGCTATCCATAATAATTTCAGCAACTGAAAGTATGATTTTTCAGGGCATGGAAGGCAAAGAAAAATGTATATATGACACACTATAAAATGTTATTGACACGGTAAAAGACTAGTGTTTTTATTCTTCAATTTCAATACATAGATGTTCGCTTTATAGAAATCACACCAGCATACCATTCAAACATTTTCTCATGTTTAACGCCACGGTAGATTTTAACACAGATACATGATCGAACTTTCAGCGATATCTGTATACATTTACGTTTAAAAATACCAAAGCTAGAACGCTGAAAAGTACATTTATTTTCACGAAGGCTCTACGTTCAGATCAAAACTCTGAGCGGGACAGTTTGCGTATGGATCCAACGAAGATCCCGTTTTAAGCTTCTTATCCGGTCGCCTGCTTTGCTTTTCCTTTTTCCCAGAACTGCAGCTCTGATATTTCTCCATAGAATGACTCCATATATCCATTTCTATAGTTCTTGAATCCTTTATTGTAGAAGCAAAAAAGTCCTCCCACTCGAACGAGGGTATCTAGGTAATCAAACCAGTCATAGGAATTTGGAAATTTTAAGTGCACCTACATGGGGTTTTACTGCTCCAAGTCCAGTAATCTTTCTGATATTTGTGGTGGAGGAATCTGTGCAGGCTGTTTCATAAATTGAAAAACGTTTGGCTAACACTGGATGGAATTCCCAAGCTTTTAAATTTGAAAGGCCAGGAATAAATTTATCTTTGGGGCTTCTTTTTACAAGGTTATTAATGATTATAATGTAAAACATAAATTCCCTCATTCCTGTGAGAAACGTTCTTTGCCTTCATCCCCGCCATGCCCATTACCGCCCCCACTTCGGTGCTGTTGCTAAAATTTAATATTAATTAATTAGTATACTCTAAAAAAACATAGATAAATCATTTTTAAAGATTATTTGTTAGGTTAACTTCAATGTTGAATATAACAACAAACATTAATGTTGGATGAAAGAACGATTTGTTGGGATAGCCTCAATGCTAGCATCAATGTTGAATGAAAAAACTAACTGCCCACCATCAAAGAGATATCTTCAATGCTAGCTCCAATATTAAATGGAAGAATTAACTGCCCCACCATAAGAGATATCGCAAAACAAGATTCTGGGAAGAGAAGGTCTACCTTAGACTTCCTGTAGCAGACCTTATTTCATAATGGCTCCCACACTTAAACCATCTCATAAATTTTCTAACTCATGATCTAATGGAAACATAAACCAACCATATAAACTATATTTCATAAATAAAAAGTAAATATACTAGCACATCCACATAGGTTGTGGCTGGATCAAGTGGATAGGGATCAAATGGTTAAGAAATAGTTATCTAATGGAAGACATTTTGTATTTTTTTATTCCTCATATTCTTCTAATTAAACAGGTTCAACTATGAGTTATCTATGCCTAGCTACATGTTATTAGACATTTTTAGTATTATCCATTTTTTTAGTATTATCCATTTATCAATAATCAATTATTTTGTATATTCTTTTTTATTATTATCGCAAATTCTTTTATTTTTTTTCCATAAGGTCTTCGTTATCCATTAATCAACTATGGGTTATCCATGCATTGCTTATACCACTTATCTATTCATCACCTAGCTGCCAGTTATTTTTTATATTAATTTTATCTACTCATCACCTAGCTACCAGTTATTTTTTATATTCAATTTTCTATAATTATTTATTTCAAATTGTGAACCACTGCCATATAATTAATCTAGAAAGTATACTTGTCTTATACTCATCAATACATGAAAAAACATAGGCTATAATCCACTTCAAATCTCAAATAAAAATGTCTATTCACTTAACAAGAATGTTTTTATAGTGATAAATACAACCAAAGTGATTTGCCCATTCTTTTATCATGGTATTAGGTAGTAGCTTGTTTTTTCGCCATCTATGGTACTGCAATATTTACTACTATGTGTTATGGCTAGGAATGGATATAAATTAATTAATCAATTATTAATATAGAGATACAGATATGGCAGCAACACGTTTCTGTTTGGGTGAGTTCATGTGATAAATACAAGTAAAGTGATATTTAACCCATTCTTTTCCCATGTATGTATATAAGAATGGCCCCTTTTTGACTCACTGGTTTCATATAACGCTACTGGATCTCTGCCTTATCAGGCATTGTATATATGCTTTATGAAATAGAGTGTTATGATTTCATTTTCATAGTTAGATAGAAGCTGGCGATATTTGTATCGTTGTTCACGAGCTTTGATTCGTTTGTTTTGATAAGTTGAAGATCAATGGCTGCGTTTTCTGGCCAAAACCAGACTTTTCTGAAGCCCGTGGGGATTACCCAACCAATCTTCGATTTTTAGGATACAAAATCCACGAACGATGTGATTAACCATGAATATTATTATTTTAAAACCATGTGCACATGGTTTGCACATGGTTAAAATAATAATAATAAAAAATAATAATGAATATTATATGTGGGCCATAAATAATATTAAATATTAATAATAAAATATTATATGTGGACCTTGAATGAAAATATGTGTCTTTTGGTTTTAATCAAATCAATGGATACCTACGAAGAGATTTGATCCCTCTCGGCGCTTGATAGAGCCTAGGATTTGGATCTACGCTGGTTATTCTAAAAATGGGACCCATATCTATAGAAATCTCACGAACTCGACGATGAACTTAAAATATTCTTTGGATGGCATGATATCCTTAAAATGAGACATGGATGACTAATTTATCCTATGGCATTTTTTGCATCAATTATACTCTTGTTATTTGAATAATCTTCTTAAGCACTGTTATTCTTGATAAAAATACATATCTGAATCATCTCCATTTACCAGTTAGTATTTCTTTTTCCTAGTAATAATAACATATTTTTTTTAGAACTATTAGTTATATTATTTGGAACTCAGTCAAATTTTCTTTGATGGATTGTGGACATGCCATATTTTTGGTTTGGGGGAATATTAGAATTGATTTTACTTTCTAAATGATTATAGAAAAGTTTCGTTTATTTCTGACAAAAGTTTAGATGTTTTCAGATGTTTTTTAGGACAATGCAATTAACGAAAGACTATTTTAATCCTTGAGGGACAACACAATGAAGGTTTAATAAAGTTGGTTTACATCATCATATTGTGTACTTAGAGCCCCAAAAGTTTTCTACATAGTTAGCAGCAGTCATATTCAGTAAAGCGTATATTTTTATAGAAAATCCATATGAAGGGTCGAATGTCAGTCCGAATGAAATGCCAAATGACTATTCGAATGAAAACCGTGATATTATAGCACCAATGGTTAAGTGTGTTAAGGTGTTAGCTTATTTGTTTTTTTGGGTAAAAAATTAAATTAGCTGAACTATACCCATAATTATTAAATCACATCCACATGCTTACAAAAGCACGATGAATCCATTAGGACTAATTTTGACCTATGATTTCGATTATGATTTTGACATAATATGATCTTGTTTAAACTCTATATGGATGTGATATGATTGTGGGATATTTCCAATCATCATTACACTATCATTACCTTTATCCTCTTACTCAATTACATGCGAAGACCATCAAGTGACCAATCATCTTGTTAATTCGGCTTATTATGATTTTGAATGCGTTTTATGAAATTGTATTGAGTAATGTATTCAACCTGTCCAAAGTTTACCTTTGGACATGGTTGAATTTATCAAAACCCTATGAATTCATTAACATAGGTGTCCTTTTGACAGCACACGATTCAAGATTTTACATAATGGAATGATCATTTAAACGTGCCAAGTCTCTTCTCGTGATCGTTCAATTGCTCGAATGGATCATGTTTTAAACTGACGACCTTGTGTATTTTGTTCCATTCTGTCTCCCTCACTCACCTTCGTCCCCACAGAGCCGTTTAGCCACCATTTTCTTGTATCCTCTGCAAACCTTGCATCTTCGCCTCTTTTTGAACAATCCCTAACCTTCTTGAGCTCGAAAGCTATCAGGATTTGTTCCAGATGCCAGAATTTCAAGAATGTAGGGAGGTTTTCATTCGAGTGGGATGGAACCCATTTCTCCATCTTTTGCAGGGGTATGACGAAGAGATTTCATTGATTTTTGTGAAAGGATTTGATGGAAATATGGCCAGGGTTGGTCATCTCCTTTTTCCAGTAACTGAAGAAACCATTGCTGTCATGACTAAGCTCCCAAGAGAAGGCATTCATTGGCATACAAATTTGTTTCTTCCACGGTCGACCTACAATTTCTCTCTTAATCTAGGTTACTAGCATGTTGCAAGTGCTGAAGAATTTCACTGAGAATCGATGAAGTCGAAATACGTAAACCCTTTGATCATTTTTATCCTCCTTATAACCTGGAAGGGTAAGTTCAATGTTTTCAAAGCTTTTCATCTTCGCTTACTAGCACATTTTGTTCAGCAGTTCCTTAATTTCCCATTTTATTTCCTCAAAATTTTGGAGAAAACGTCAAGTCAAGTTAGGAAGAATATAGTAAATCCTAGGGGAAGTTTGTATCGCCACAGTTTAATTAATCTCCTAATATTGCATCAGCTCAAAGAGAGGAATCAGACTTGGGATAATTTCGTGTTTAAAGTCCTGAACCCTCACCTCAATATTCGAAAATGCCCTAGGAATGCCCGTAACTATGAATCCAGTCAAACCCCTTCCACAAAGAAGAAAAGCTCCAAAATTGTGCACATTGACGAAGATATACTAGACGCAAGTTCGCCTGCCCATATACCGGAGGCAACTTCTCCAAAATTTAAATCCCTTATTTCATCAGCTAAGTCGAAGGCAGTTGCTAACGCAACTCCACCTTCTTCCTAAATTCCATTGCTTTGCTTAGTGGGACCTAGCATCTCTCTGGTTTGGGGGAGTGTTGATCCCAATTTTGTCACTATTCTCATCTGGTAATTTAATCTTTTGGAATCTATTTTGTCACATTTTTGACATATTTCTTGTCATACAACTTATCATCTAGCCCTAGCTACAAACACATTTGGAATTTATGCAAGTCTTGGTTTATTTTTATTATTTCATGATTTTACTAAGCAATTCTGTTATATTTGGAAATATGTCCAATATATAAATTTGTTTTGCATATCATATTTTTTAAATGAGCCAACATTGGACATGCATTCATGCTAGGTATAGAGCATATCCAGCTTTCCATGCAGCTTCCTGATTAGCCCACGTGCTATTAGTCGACATATTCCCAAGTGATTAAAGCGCAAAACGATCTTCAGCCATTCTGTTGTCCACGTTATTGATGTTATGATGGTCCTTTCTCTAGGAAGGATCTCCATCCTCCCCCTATCCATTCGACACCACGAACCAAGCCGATGTCAGTGAGGATCTATACGCTGCAGCACATGCGAGGAGAACCGACGCGTGTGAGAGCAGGAGGAAGACTGTGCATTATCGTATGGTTGTTTGTTCCCCATAAAGGTTGACTTTTATGAGTGGTCGACCACTGAAAGGGTCGACCCGCTCATCCTTGTAAACATTATATATAGTCGCCTCCAAGTAAGATCATAGTTAGCTAGCTAGTTCGTGAAATTTGTCAGTCGATATTAGAAAAAGCTCTATAAAAACTCAATTCTGAATATTAATATAAGTTCTATTTTAAATGCGTATACATGTTCTTGTTCTTGTTATTGATTTATTGAAATGCCACCCTGATTGCTGAGAGGCCCCCTCCACAACCAATGGTCTCCATTCCTGTGTGTTCTTGTTATCTCCTTTCTCGCTGATAAGTAGTTTTTATTTCTGTTTTATTTATGCAAATTAGTTTCCTATTATTTGATATTGTTCATTTCTTTATTTCTTGCAGTATATATTTAATTATGAGTAATGGTGTGCTGTTAGTATAATTTTTATTTCTTGAATCAAAGTAACCAGTTGCGCGCATAGTTTGTTTCTAGTTTTCCTTTCAGTTTTCCTTCCAGTTTCTCTTTCAGCTTAATATCAAATGTTATGTTTACAATTAGATAGATTTTAGTTAATTTAGTATCCTAGGTTTAGTTTGTAGTTAGAATTATTTTTGTCAATTCTTGTTTAGCTGTATATTATTTTTAGTTATATTCCAGTTTGGGTCATTTCATAATAGGAAATAGTCTATTTACAACCATAGACTAGTACCCGCAATCTCTTTGTTATTTCAATTATTAACTAGGTTCAATTACTATCCTTTATGTATCCTATTATTATATGCATGAAATCATCTTATATTTCGATCAATCTAGGCCATTTATTTCCTAAAAATCATTTTTTTCCTCATATGGGCTATCATTTGGACCATCCATTCAGACTGTCATTCAACCCTTCATCCAGCCTTTATTATTTCCATTCTGTTTTAAACCTATTTAAAGTTCAGTTTCTTTGTCTTTTGAATTATGTTCTATTTTGTAATTAGACAATGATTATATCTATAATTAGGACCTTATTATAGATCATTTAAAGTATCTATCAAGTTCCATCCCTATCTTTCACCTCCTTTTACCTTCATATGTTTTGAAGTGTGTTTGGTTCTGTCTCTTTTGCTTCTGATTTCTTCATTTGTTACTGTTGTAAATTTTGCTAATTATATCTCTAGTTTAGTTTAATTTATCTTTGTGTATATTGATTTTAGGGTTAGACATGTTAATTTCTAGCGAAGTACACTAGTACTTTGTAAATTGATCGTGGCATAGGACCTATTCCCTTCACTATGTGGTTACTAAAAAGATTCGTAGAATAGGATTTAGAGGAGTTTTATTTATTAATATTTCTACTTACTTCTTTATTAAGTTTTCTACTTGTTTCTACGTTATATTTTCCTCACACGTGTTTCATATAAGAGTAGTATACCTTTAACTTTCAAGCAATTTCTAAAAAGGTTTTTGTTTCTTAATTAACAGATTAGTTGTTCATAATATCTTTCCCGTTAAAGTTATTTGATTATGGAATAAATCACAATGTTTACTATCACCTGTAATTGGACATTCCTTAGTTTGCATATATTTGTAGAATTTAAGTTGGATTTAATCCCATTCAATTTCTTTACTTCTTCTGAAATCCATTTTGATGCACCTCCCTCTCCATTCCCAATCACAATGAATGCATATCCTCAAAATCCTCAAGGATATTGGAACTAGATAGTTTATCTTAATGATTACGTATTTGTTAGTTGCATGCATAATTTAGTTGTCAAAAGTATTGAACATATGTAGTAGTTGTAATCTTGTTTCAGGTAATATCATTTTTTGTATGGTTAGTTTCTGAAGTTTTTATGAGCTTTCTAATTCTTAGGATAAGAAGTTGAATAGCTAATTAATAGGTTTTTCTTTCTTAGAATAGTATTGTTTACATATCCTTCTTAATTATAATGTGTAGCATAGAGTAGTCTAGATTGATACTGCTCTAATCTATTAGTATTAGTTTGTCTAATTATCTCATTAGTTGAACTTTCTGGAGTTTGACTCGGTTTTTCATTTTGAAATATCTTTCGATCATTTCTTTGTTAAAATATTTCCACGACACCCTAGGTACCCCTCTACCTTTTCATATACTTTGTGTCAAATCTAAGTTTAAAAACCTCCACTGATAATTAAATATTTGGTGAATTAATTAAGAGAATATAACACCCAACACAAAGTACAAAATATTGTGGCCAACTTTTGTCTATGATCTTCAATGCAATTTGGAAAGAATGTATGGTCATGAATCAATGAAAAAATATATCCAAGCACATGTATTAGAAATATTATTGTTATTTTTTGTAGTGATGTTACTGAACCTACCCAAAGAATTGCCAATGGATCTAAGAGTCTTGATATCTCGATATTTTAAAAGTAAACTAGGAAAGTAAACCCATATTAAGGCCTCCACCAATACTTTCATATGTGGATTAAATTTAGGGTTCCATCACTTACAAAGAGGTCTGCATCGTCCATAAAATAGGGTGCTTTGATTAAAACTCTTATATTTTTCATCCTCTTAAACACGTTATAAGATGAAGATTTTTTTTCACAATTTGGTGGACGAGCATTGTGTCTAGCATGAGGGATCCCCAATTCAACTTTATTTATAATTGGATTTTTTTTCAACAAGGGCCAAAGACTATAGAAATTGCAAATCAAGGCATGTTTCAATAGATACGTTCCTTCCTCATTGATTACTTGTTACATCCACAATACCATTACAAACATAAGCGTGTTAATGATGAAAAGCTTGAACCTTCCTGAAATCAATATAAACACTTCACTTTCACTAACCCAAAATTAACACATATGAAAAAAATACAATTTATTTTTTATCTTTAAATTTATATAATAAAATAAACCTAAATTCATTCATTCTTTATAAGTTAAATTTATTTCTTTCATAAAAATAGAGAAAAAAATAATCAATGTACATGTTTGGATTGAGTTGAAAAGTCCACATGAGTTGGCTTGAACATGTTTTAATTTGTAACCATGTTATGTGTGCTTTTCGATGAAAATTTCATGGAAGCCAAAAAAAAAATTATAAAACGAGATATTAAAGAGATGCAATGTTAGACAAGAATATAACCACCTAGCATGGTAGGTAATCCTATCTTTTCAATTTCATTTAATGACAAAACTCGGGTAGCTCCGAAGTGAGCTGAGTTTGTTAAGAGAGAACTTTAAAATATAATTTATTTAACCAAAAATACAACACTACCAAACACACTCGACTAAAGTAACAAGTCTGGTTTACTATAGGCCACTTCAATTTGATTAGGGGGACAGCTTGATTTGGAAAAGATAAAAAGGATTAAAAAAACTTAAATAATTTTTAAAGTTTTAATTTTATTAAATATGTTAATTTGGATAAATACACTCTATTGTTGGAGCAGGGCCCCGCAGCTACAAGAAAAGCTGCTATATTAGAACAAGGAAGTCAAAGGAAACAGTACCTAAAGCGGCTGAGAAGAGAGCTCAACCACTGCATTTAAGGCAACGGCGATGACAGGAGGGCTCAGCTACCCTCATAAATGGAAAAGGAGCAATGGGACGAGGTATTAAATACAAAGGATAGAAGGGGAGCAACTGAGGAAGCGGTGCCCATACCAGAGATCAGCGCTGGAAATCGCGGAAGACTATAGAAAGCTGCAGTGTGACTAGTAAGCGGCAGTTCAAAGTACATATAGGCCGATTATCACAGTTAGGGTTTTTGGGTTACTATTGGGATAGGCCCACAGTGTTGTATCACGGTGAGACCTTCGGGCCACCTATTTAAGCATGTATTCTGTATTATGAAAGGTTAGCTAGTTATACATTTAGACATACAGATAGATTGTTAGCTAGTTAGTCAGTCAGCTAGACAGTCAGTTGGTTAGCTAGAAAGAGTTGAGCTCTAGTTCTGTTGTTAAGTCTGTAGTTATCTTACTATAACCAGTAGCCGGCTCCTCGGGAATGAATGTAACAATCCGCAGGGATTGAGAGAGAGAGAGAGAGAGTAAGAGTATATTGTTAGAAGAAAGCATTATAGGAAGAGAAGAGATCTAAGAGAGAAGGGCTCCCAGCTGTGTGCGTGGAGTTTCCCAGAATATCTCAAGCTGCATAAGAGGTTGCAGCAGAACTCTGTTACTCTCTCAAGATATAATATAAACACAGTTCTCATGGACATAGCTTCCTCCCTGGAAGTGAACCATGTAAAATCCGTGTGTTGTGCGACTGTTTCATGTGATTGTGCTATACTTATTTGCTATCTGTCATTCATTACATGAAATTTTCTTACCAGTTAATGAATGTGTGTATGTTGTCCTTCAGTTACAGTAACATAGAAGGTTGAATGCGAGCTAAATGTGTCAAGTATTCTGTATATGAGTTTATCAGTGCTTGATTTACGACAGCTAACAATTAGAGTGTTAAGTTACTTCTGTATATGAGTTCAATGAGCAGAACATAGTTGATGTTAAGCGTGTTAGACTGTAGAAGTCTAAGTGAGGTTGTTTAACTTAGCTATTATACCAAGGGAAGAAACCTCTGGACTTTAAGAGTTAATAAGTATATTGAGTCTTGCTATAGGAAATATTGCAGCGTAGAAAGGCGATATCGCACTGTCAGAGGAGCTTCAATGTGAGATATCGCAGGTTAAGAGTTGAGTAGAAGAGAAGGCTACGCATCATCCTAGAAGCTGTGATGTGATAAGAGCCAGTCCCATAGCAGAGTCAGCTAGGAAGAGAGAAACAACCCTTGCTAGAGTTCCCGCTGGTTAATTAGAGTCAAGAGAAACCTAGGATGCTACAGAACCTGGTTGAGGAAACCTGATTCTTCAACCACCCCATATAGGATCACTTCGGGTGAGAATTCAGGCCATTATGTGGTCTGTCACCAAAAGGGCCAGTGAGCTAAGGGTTTTGTTGGTACAATACAGTAAACCCAGGTCTGTCCAGCAGAACCAACAAATGGTTCCGTCGTCGATTTTGAACAAATTGAAGAGCTAATGTTCTGTTGGCATCCTACTAAAGAAGAACTTAACCAGTGGGTTGAGTCTGAGGAGAGAGAATTTTCTAAGAAACAAAACAAGAGTCCTAGGTTGAGTACAGAGGACTGGCTACAGAAACATATCTTCGTAGACCTGTATGAGATATTTTTCGCGACCTATGCAAATGAGTTGTATGATTGGTTGTCAAAGTTGAATGATAAGTACGTATTCAAGAAGAAAAGGAACATTGTCTGGACACCGGAGCTGATTCACACCGTGAAGAGCGTAGATAATCCCATTTCAGGAGCAGTAGACTTCTGGCTTGCGAGTTTGCTGGAAGGTTTCATTATAGAGTTTGCAGTTGATCAAAGAAAGAGTTTCAGCGAAGCAGAAAGGTAATTCTTCAAAGGATATCGCGGTCAGTACCTAAACTCTTTAAATTTGTCCCTTAAGATGTTATTATATGAAAAAGCAGCACTGGATATATTTTCAGATGAATAAGTTAAGTAAGTGTAATGTCACAAGAGTTTGAGAGTGATTTTGAAGAAATTGGATGTACACGTAGCGGTAAGAAATATAAAGTAGATTTTAGATCTTCCTTCTTTGAAGATAGTTCAGACAGTACTAGAGAACAAAGTCAAAGTAATAGAGAAATAATAGTAGGGGGTATCCCTTACCACCCTTATACCCCACAAAAACCAACCGGGACTCAGAATAATCCCACAGGAACTCCATCTAGTAGTTCACACACAGTACATACTACCTCTACATCACCTACATTTACACCGCCAAGTGGTAGTAATACAACAAATCAGAATCCACCACGTAGAAATAGAATGGGGGATGACATGAAATTACCTACCTTTAGGGGTACAGGGGCAGAAGACCCAGAACAACATTGGTTGCTATGTGAAGCTGTATGGACCATTAAACAGATCCAGGATGACAATACTAAGCTTGTCCAGTTGGTCACTACACTTAGAGAAAGAGCTTTAACATGGTATATGAAGTATACATCAGCGTAGATTAGAACACTCATAGAGGTTAGGACCGCAATGATTAAGGAATTTAAGAAACCCAAGTCTGAGTCACAATGTATCATAGAACTTAAAGACATTAAATAGTTACCTATAGAATCAGTATGGGATTTTGGTCAGAAATTTAAAGCTCTTATAGACCAAGTTAGTTTTGAGTTTGCACCGGAGCAACATAAGTAATGGTTCATCGCAGCACTGCTCCCTCACATCAGACTTCCACTAATGCAACAGAAACTCCATACGCAGGATGACGCATTGGAGATGTCAATGAAACTAGAGGCTTCACCTCTAGCTGAGACTAGTACAGGTATGACAAACTTACAGAATCAGTTAGCTAATCTCACTTTACAGCTACATGATATTAAGAAAGAAAAAGAGGTTGAAAAATAATTATGGTGTACAAAGTGTAAAGGACATGGCCATACCAAAGATAACTGTCCAGTATTTGTTGAGTATCTAGAAAGTGGGGCTCCTAACCCCTTAGTACAGAATCAAGGGCCATGGTGTGAAATCTGTAGAACAAGAGGACATAGACCACAGGAATGCCCTTTACTTCAGAAGTATGTACAAACTCCTAAGAATTTATACTGTAACTTCTGTAAGTCAGTAGGACATGATGAAAACAATTGTAGAGCTTATGATCTCATGATAGAGAGAAAACATGACTTCTACAAAGTCCAGTCAGAGACATCAGGACCAGTAGCAGGACCACAGCATGAACCGGCTCATGATGGCCATGGTGGAGGATTCAGAGGATGAGGCCGTGGACCGATTTTTTGTTACAATTGTGGAGCTGTAGGACATTATGCTAGGGATTGTCAGAACCCTACTACAACATGTAAGTATTGCAAGTCCTATGATCATACGATAGAAGAATGTCCTATTTTGATAGCCAAGATTAAGGATCCTAAGCTAGCAGTAAACCAGAATATTCAGCTTATTGCTACTGAGTAGAAAGAACCAAAACCAAGAGTCAATATTGTGACTCGTAGTGGTGTTTCTACTAGTATCACATCACAAGATGCTGAAAAGAATACAGGTCCAAAGTGGGTGTGTAAAGCCACTGATAAATCTACAACGCTTGACCTGTAGAAGAACAAAGAAACATTTTAGCAAGCTAAAACTTTCTTTACTGACCCTACACCATCAGGATCGTAGATATTGCCTTGTAAGGGTGTACCATAGCAGAAACCTTGTGGCGTTAGTCCTGTGCAGATATCGCAGGCTACCACACCTGGAAGGTGCGAAGAGGATGAGTTGACAGGAAGTGTACAATCCTTCCTACGGAGCTGCTTGAAACTCGTAAGAAATGAGAAAGCCATAGGAGATCTTCAACGCATCATAGATCAATATCAGCAGTCTTCTTCTGTAAGCAATACACAGCGTGTTGTTCATAATATTATGGGCCATACAAGAACAGGAAGAGAAATGAGACTCACAGCGCAAATTGGAGAGTTTGAAATGGATGAGGTAATCCTAGATTTAGGATCTGAGGTAAATTTTATTACTAAGTAGACATGGGAACAGATGGGTAGTCCTAAGTTATCCAGATCACCTATCCATCTGTGATTAGCCAATCATCATAGGGTATCACCACTGGGTCAATTACCGCAAGTACCAGTTGATATTGACGGAGTTCGTAGCTTTGCATATTTTGAAGTCATAGAAATTATTGGCGATAGCAAACCGTATCCAGATTTATTAGGTATTGATTGGGAAATTGATAACATGGCATTTATCAACTTGAAGAAAAGACAAATGACCTTTGAGGATAAACAGATTTGCGTCATCACAATGTTGGATCCTTTTCAGGGTCCTCGATACATTGAACCTATTAGAGCAGAGGAAGAGGTGCGTAATATGGAGAGCTTCTATCAGATGATTGCTAACCAGAGTGATTATATCAATCCCACCATAGAAGGAAATATTAGTTGGCGATGCGACAGCTCATGCGCATTGGATTTGTATGTTGGTTTAGAAAATTGGAAGAATATACTTTATGAAGTCTCAACTCACAGATGTGCATTTATGACTAAGTCACTGCGATGGATTGGAACAGAGCTTAAGGATATTTCGTCGTTTGATGGCTTAGCAGATGTCAATGAATTTTTACAGCAATTTGAGCAGGAAATCCCTCATGAGCAGAGGATGGAAGCTATTGACTTTGCAGTAAGAGCCACACCTGCAAGATGGTGGCATGCACATAAAGAACATATCGCATCATGGAATGATTTTAAGAGATTGATGATGATAAGATTCTCTAATGACAAGGAGTATTTCCAGTATAAATATATAGGAGAAAGTGACCCCAGGTCACATATTAAGATTTGTGAACAGAATTGGTCGGACATTCCACAGGATGAATGGGTTCACCTACTCATTCACACTTTAGACATAGTCCCAAGGAACTGGTACATTGAGACAGAGTTGCGTAGAGGAATGATTACATGGCCAGTTATGATAGACAACTTTGTACTCACTTTCACTTTTGAATCTGAGTATCCAAGCATTGATCAGGCTCGAGAGATTATAGAGACTAAGATATTTGATGACTGTACCCTACCGGTGTATGCTTAGCTTGATTGGACCATCCAGTTAGAACATGCACTAGAGTGTTACAACTTCACAAAAGAGCCAGGTGATGAGGATGAGAATCCTCACAGTATCAATATTCCAGAGTCAGAAGGGACTCGCGAAGTTGATGGACCAAAGCTAGAGATTCCAGCTGTCACAGAGACTATTAAGATTAAAAGGATCAATATTGGCACATAAATAGAACCAAAGTTTGCCTCTATTGGAGACTATTGGGATGATGAAATGGTAGGACACATCGCATATTTGTTACATGACTATAAGGACTTATTTCCCACTAAGTTTATAGATATGAAGGAAATAGTAGGATATTTGGGAGTCATGAGGATACCTTTGAAAGAGGATGCTAGGCCAGTTAAGCAGCGTCCATATAGATTAAATCCTCGTTATAAAGAAAAAGTTAAGGATGAGATTGATAAGATGCTAGCAGCAGGTATCATTGAGCCCATAGAAGAGAGCGAATGGGTTAGTCCCATGGTCATGCAGGAAAATAAAACTAAAGGAGAAATCAGGATTTGTGTCGATTTGCGCAAACTCAACGACGCATCACTTCATCACCCATTTTCGACACCTTTTACTGATGAAGTTTTAGACAATGTGGGAGGACAAGAGATCTACTCATTCACTGATGGATTTTCAGGCTATCACCAGATAAGAATCCATCAAGAGGATTGACATAAGACCACCTTTGTGACAGAATGAGGCTCATTCCAGTATACGGTAATGCCCTTTGGTCTTAAAAATGCACTAGCTATTTTTTCAAGAGTAGTAGTTGCTGTCTTTAAGGAATACATCCATAAATTCTTAGAAGTCTATTTTGATGATTGGACTGTATTTGGATTAATCAAAAATCATATAGGAGATTTAAGGCTCATGTTGGAGAAATGCAGGCAATATCAGATTTCTCTTAACTTGAAGAAATGTATATTCAGTGCACCATTTGGTATTTTGTTGGGTCATATTGTTTGTAGACAAGGATTGATGGTAGATCCTGCAAAGATTACCATCATTGTAAATATTTTAACACCCAACTCAGTCAAGAAATTGAGGATAGTGCTTGGTCATACTGGGTATTATAGAAAATTCATCAAAGGCTATGCAAAGATCACAACACCTATGGAAAAGCTGTTAAGGAAAGAAGTGAAATTCCTATGGAACGAGGAATGCCAGCAAAGTTTAGACACTCTTAAAGAGAACATGGTCACAACACCTAGCTTAGTATTTCCATATTGGAACAAGCCATTTCATGTACATTTGGATGCATTTGGCATCGCACTGGGGATTGTCTTAACATAGCCAGGAGAAAGGGCTATCGATCACCCTATTGCATACTTAAGCAGCAAGTTATCTACGATAGAAAATAAATACACCACTATAGAAAGAGAAGGATTAGCTATGGTGTATGCTCTACAGAAGTTTAGGCACTACCTGTTGGGTGCCCCATTCAAGATGTTCACTGACCATTCTGCTTTAAAGTATTTGGTCAATAAGCCAGTGTTAGGGGGAAGGATCTGCAAATGGTTACTCCTATTTCAAGAGTATGACTTTGAAATTATTGTAAAACCGGGAAGATTAAATGCCGGACCCGATCATCTATCGCAGATAGACTTAGGAGAAGAACCAAGTAACTTAGAGGATAATTTGTCAGAGGCACAATTGTTTTCTATCCAGATCATAGATGAGTATTACATAGATATTATTCACTTTCTCACTACAGGGTGGGCACCAGTTGAGTTTACTAAGCAGCAAAAGAAACAGTTAGTCTTTAAAGCAGCAGACTTCACTTTGATCGCAGGACAGTTATACAAGTTAGGTCTAGATGAAGTCCTGCACAGATGCGTGATGTCGCACGAGAAAGAGGCCATTATCAGAGAAGCACATTTAGGTACCACAGGAGGTCATCTCGCAAGAAAGCCGACTGCTCAAAAAATTCTAGTTGCAGGATTATGGTGGCCTACTTTGCATAAAGACACTAAGGAGTTTTTCAAATGCTACGATATCTGCCAGAGGGTAGGAAAACCTTTGTAGAGAGATGAAATGCCGATGTGACCATAGATTACGGTGTGGGAATTTGACAAGTGGGCTATAGATTCCGTGGGTCCTATCAACCCACCAAGGAAACGAACTGGTGCGAGATACATCATCATAGGAACATAATACCTCACCAGGTTGGCAGAGGCCAAGGCAGTAAGGAATTGTGATGCTGCTACAGCTGCACAGTTCATTTTTGAAAACATCATAAGTAGATTTGGATGTCCATCAATTTTGATGAGTGATCAAGGAACACACTTTATGAATCACATTATTTAGGCCTTGACAGAGGAATTTCAGATACAACATCATAAGAGAACTCCCTACCACCCACAAGCTAATGGTACGGTGGAGTATTTTAACAAGATTCTAGAAAATGCTCTTACTAAGATCTGTAATAGCCAAAGAGATGATTGGGACCTCAGGGTTAATGCTGTATTATGGGATTATAGAACTACATGCAAGAAACTCACAGGACACACACCTTTCAGCTTGGTGTATGGACAAGAGGCTGTTATTCCTATGGAATATATTATTCCCAGCTTAAGAATTGCTCAAATTACCGAGATGGCTGATATAGATACAATGAATGAAAGATTAGCGTAGTTGCTTGCCTTAGAAGAAGACAGATTCATCGCAGGATTTCATCAAAAAGTGCAGAAGGCATGAGAAAAAGCTTGGCATGACAGGCACATCAAGAGCAAGATTTTTCAGACAGGAGACCTAGTGCTCCTTTATGACAGCAAGTTTGTTAAGTTTCTAGGGAAGTTCAAGACACATTGGTTGGAGCCATATCAGATTCAACAAGTTACAGAAGGAGGTGTCGTTCAACTCAGTAAAATGAACGGGGAACTTGTTACTACCTTGATTAATGGCAGTAGGCTTAAGCTTTATAGTGATAGCCACTCTACCTCCAAACCCTAACTCAGAGAATTATGTGGTGTAGATGTCCAGTGTAGTTGAAAGGAGGCATCGCACCCATAGCTAGTCTACACCAAAAAAAAGAAAAAAAGAAAAAAAAAGAAAGTTTATTTTGCACAAGTCATAGGACGCTTGTGGAGTTTTTGAACGCTGTGGAGTTTCACGCCAACTTTTTGGTTTGGGACGATGCGGTGTGACATCGCATCAAGGCAATGTTCCCCGTGCCACATAGATGATTTTGAAAGGGAAAGAGGGCCAGTCACTTCGCCTTCTGACAATTAATTAATCTAGATATGACAGGTATACGTTGCCCTAGATTTGGAAACAGTACAATGACTGTCTTAGATTTGGTAAATCTTGGTCAAGATTTCTAGCTCCTGCACACAATTTTTGAGGGAAATTTGATCGGATTTTTAGCACTTAATGAGGATCGGGACGACGGGTGTTGTCTTATCCATGCAATAAATGCCACCAAAGGGTCCAACTTAAGCGACCGTTGCTTTAGATATTATAGCCTTTATTATAAATACACAGATCATTCAAACAGAGGGTTACTGTTGTGATTTCTGAGAGTTATAGAGCAATTTGTCAAAGTTTTCCCTGTGCAGAGATACTCCAGTTACAGAGTGCTAGTTTCCCTATTTCGGCAGCCATTGCTAGTCCAGAGTATTGGACTGGGTGGTTTATGTCCAAGAAGGAACCTTTAGAAGACATTCTGCGATGATTCCAGCGTGGTGGCCTCGAGTCTGTTATGACGACACCGCCCAAGGTTGTGAAATTAGGTGCACCACAGGTCAGACAGATGCCAATGATGAAGAGCCAAGCTCAGATAGTAGAAGAGTCCAGCTCAAAGTAGAGACGAAGAATGATGAGAAGAAATCTACTGAAAAGAAGAAAGATGAAAAGGAGAGTGAGGAAAAGGTGGATAAAAAGAAAGAGGAAGAAAGTAAAAGTGAGAAAAATAAGGCAACTGGAGAAGGAAGATGAACTATCTGATCAGCTAAGGGAAGAACAAGAGAATGCAGAGGCAAATAAATGAAAATATGAAGATCATAGGCAGCATGAATACTTGGAGCGATTTGTCGAGAAGAAAAGTGAAAGGGAAACATAAATCAAACAAGCAGAACTTTAGCATGCGGACAAAAGATTGTTCTTGGAATGGAATTCATGGTTTGTATAGTCTTCGTACGGAAGGATCCAGACTGAATGAAATGTTTGAGAAGGCTGGAAGATACATATTTATATTTTCTTTGTGATACGAGTTCTAACCCAGATAAAGAGGAAAGGATATCTGTGGAAAGCTTCTTAAAAGCTCAAGATCCTTAAAGGAGCTGCTGATCCACGAAAAGACCTATATGCAACTTTGGAGTATATCTTGTGTGAGGGATTCGATGGTGATCCAGGTGAAGCGGTGATTAGAAGGTCTCGCAAGTGACAAGAGTGAGAGCATGAAAATGAGGGAAGGAAAGATAAGAGAGACCTACGAACTAAGTTTACAGAAGACGATGCCAAAGATGATAGAAAGCACAAAGGATAAAAGAGAAAATTTGATGGTCAAGATGGAGGAAGACCACAAGGCGCAGATTGTTGAGCTCGAGGCTCGAGCACCAGGCACACCTGAGGCAGACAAGGAAGCAAGGGCACAGGCCTTTAGACTCACTTCAATGAAGATGAAGTGTCACATAGATGATGTAGAGTCATTACTAGCTGATCTGATGAAGACATGGTCAGAGCTAGAAGAGCTCCCAGATAGACTGGAATTGCAGCAGAGCATCCACAAGATAGATAATACAACAACAACAATGAAGGAAGAAGTCGAGAGCTTAGGAGATCTTGCAAAGATGAAGAAGACGATAGAGATGAACTGTTTGCATCAGGAAGCACAACGGTTGTGAGAAAAAGAGATACAATTCAATAACCTGCTTCAACCATATCAGGAACAAATCGCAGAGTTAGTCGATGCGGTTGAGCAGAAGGTCAAGGAGTTCACTGCAAGCAAAAGTGAAATTGATGATGCAGAAGACCCCATGATTACTCAAGTTATGCTTGAAGCGGCACAAGACCATGTTGAAACTATGGATAAAGATGTCATAGGACTCAGGGAAATATTCACAAGGACTTCGTAGGAAGCCAAGGAGAAGCTACATCAAGAGAAGCCGGCTGTTAGTGGCTTAGGGACAAGCCACAAGTAAGTGTTAGGGGCATTAGAGGAAATTTCAACTCAAAATGGGCCTTTTAACTTTTATTCAAATTCCATGTCATCATCTGTTAGCCAATGAAATTACTTTAAAATTGAAATACCGTATAGGTCTTAAACACTTTTTTAATATCAATTTGGGAATAGGTATCATAAAAAAAACTACTTTTTTTGTTTGTATTTTTGACATATCTCTCTGTTTTTTTACTCAAATTTCGATTGGGAGAGCTCATTAGATGCGGAATTAAATTCTGCATCCAACGAGTACCCACTTGGCATATTTTTGATGGACCCTGCTACCCCAAAAACAAGAAGTACCTGAAAAAGTGGAATTGATGTCATCATTCCATTTTTTCAGGTATTTCTTGTTTTTACAATAGAGGGGTCCATCAAAAGTATGCTGAGTGGGTACTCATTGGATGCGTAATTTAATTTCACATCCAATGAGCTCTCCCGATCGAAATTTGAGTAAAAACATAGGGAGATATGTCGAAAATACAAACTAAAAAGTAGTTTTTTTCTTTTCTTCCTCCAAAATTAATAAATATTATTTTATTATTTTAACTATTATTTCATTAATTCATTTTAGGAGGACCATTTTGAGTTGAAATTTCCTCTAATGACTATTGGAGCAGGGCCCTGCAGCTACAGGAAAAGCTGCTATATTAGAACAAGGAAGTCAAAGGAAACAGTACCTGAAGCGGCTGAGAAGAGAGCTCAACCACTGCATTTAAGGTAGCAACGACGACAGGAGGGCTCAGCTACCCTTATAAATGGAAAAGGAGCAATGGGCCGAGGTATTAAAGATAAAGGACAGAAGGGGAGCAACCGAGGAAGTGGCGCCCATACCAGAGATCAACGCCGAAAATCGTGGAAGACTGTAGAAAGATGCAGTGTGACCAGTAAGCGGCAGTTCAAAGTACAGATAGGCCGACTGTCACAGTTAGGTTTTTTGGGTTATTGTTGGGATAGGCCCACAGTGTTGTATCATGGTGAGACCTTCGGGCCACCTATTTAAGTATGTATTCTGTATTATGAAAGGTTAGCTAGTTAGACATTGAGACATACAGATAGACAGTTATCTAGTTGGTCAGTCAGCTAGACAGTCAGTTGGTTAGCTAGAAAGAGTCGAGCTCTGGTTTTGTTGTTAAGTCTGTAGTTATCTTACTATAACCAGTATCCGGCTCCTTGAGAATGAATGTAACAATCTGCAGGGATTGAGAGAGAGAGAGAGGAAGGGTATATTGTAAGAAGAAAGCATTATAGGAAGAGAAGAGATCTAAGAGAGAAGGGCTCCCAACTGTGTGCATGGAGTTTCCTAGAAGATCTCAAGCTACATAAGAGGTTGCAGTGGAATTGTTTTACTCTCTCAAGATATAATATAAACACAGTTCACGTGGATGTAGCTTCCTCCCTGGAAGTGAACCACGTAAAATCCATGTGTTGTGCGACTGTTTCATGTGATTGTGCTATACTTATTTGCTATTTGTCATTCGTTACATGAAATTTTCTTACCAGTTAATGAATGTGTGTATGTTGTCATTCAGTTACAGTAACATAGAAGGTTGAATGTGAGCTGAATGTGTCAAGTATTCTGTATATGATTTTATCAGTGCTTGATTTACGACAGCTAACAGTTACAGTGTTAAGTGACTTCTGTATATGAGTTTAGCGAGTAGAGTGTAGTTGATGTTAAGCGTGTTAGACTGTAGAAGTCTAAGTGAGGTTGTTTAACTCAGCTATTATACCCAGGGAAGAAACTTCTAGACCTTGAGAGTTAATAAGTATATTGAGTCTTGCTGTAGGAAATATCGCAGCGTAGAAAGGCGATATCTAACTGTCGGAGGAGCTGCGGTGTGAGATATCACAAGTTAAGAGTTGAGCAGAAGAGAAGGATGTGCATCGTCCTAGAAGCTGCAATGTGATAAGAGCCAGTCCCATAGCAGAGTCAGCTAGGAAGAGAGAAACAACCCTTGCTAGAGTTCCCACTGGTTAATTAGAGTCAAGAGAAACCTAGGATGCTACAGAACTTGGTTGAGGAAACCTGATTCTTCAACCACCCCATCTAGGATCACTTCAGGTGAGACTTCAGGCCGTTTTGTGGTCTGTCACCAAAAGGGTTAGTGAGCTAGGGGTTTTGTTGGTACAATATAGTAAACCCGGGTCTACCCAGCAGAACCAACATCTATATATCAAGTGGGCCATTTGACCATAAATAGTTTTAATACAATCTATATATCAGGTGGACCATTTGAATTAATCCCATGGTGATAATAACCTTTAATAACGAATGATTTCCCTTCTAGGTAAGTTGATTTGTAGTTTGCAAACATTTAAAAACAATAGAAACACTCCAATTTCATCAGCTTAACTTGTTTTGTTTATTCTGAATAGAACAATGTTTTATAATAACATTTTTGAATACAACAAGAGTATAAGAAATGTCAGAGAATGTTGTAATCAAAAAGTTATAAGAAAGATAATATAAGTGTAATTTTTTTTGTATTTTGTCAATAATAACAATAATATAATTTGTTTTTTGTTCGTACATGACATTTGAAGGTAATAATAATATTTTTACTTGGGTTTTAAGGGTGTTCAAATGGAAGGGTTCTATGAGTATCTGTATAGCCAGATTAAGTTTAGAGGTTCCCATTTAGGTTTATGTCCTAAGGAAAAGGGTGTGAATTCCCATAATATTTTAGGCATATTGCTTGGTTCCTAAGGATGTTCAAAGAGAAAGGTTCCATGAGCATCTAGGAATCTTGCTTGGTGTCTGAGGATGTTCAAAGGGAAAGGTTCCATGAGTATCTCTATAGAAAGATTAAATTTATAGGTTCCCATTTAGGTTTATGTTCTAAGGAAATGATTGTTTTAAGTATGATTTGAGTTGTGGCCTCAATGTTTTGGTTACTTAAAACTCACTTAAAATTATTTTAATATTTGATTAGTATATAAAAATATAAAAATATAAAATTACATTTTTACGAAGAAACTATAGGCAATAACTCAAATAGATAAATTAGACTTTTATTATGACCAACTTAGGATTATGAAATATTTAAATGTTGTACATTTCGATTAATAAATCTCAATACTATATATCATGTACGAACATAACAATGACTATAATCACATCATATCAAGAAAATTAAATTTTAAAACTTCCCTCCTCCCTCAAGCCTAGAATTCACGCTCATTTTTTGTCCTCATCAAACTCTGGAACTCACTGTTGGTTTTATCCAGCCCTAGGTTTGACATTTGCTTTTTTGGAATCAAGCACTCATTAGAATGATTTCACCTCCATATTTTTTTAGGGTTTGATGAAATCATTTTATCCACTTTGATAAAGAACATAACAAGGCTTTGGAGGGAGGCTGCACTGATGAGGATCATAGCAAGGTGTTGGATGCAAGTATATTTTACTGAAAGTGGTTATTGATTCCATGAATGTTTGCATAATTTTGTAGATTTAGTCAATGCATTTGTATTTTTTTTTGTTATTTGATGAGCTGCAATCTCATCTATCCGCTATGTTGTTTAATGGAAGAAGGGTGATTTGTCTTTAAATGGAAGAAGGGTGTTATTGTTCCAAGAAGAGTATTAATGTTTCATGATACTGTTAAAATATTTTTTTCTAAGTATATTTTTGTAGGGAAAGAAGACACTTTTTCTACAAGAGTAACCACTAGATTTAATATTTGCAAAAAGGGCCAGATTTACTTCTATAATTCCTTGGCCTAGAGGAGAACAAGGGATTGAAAAACTGCAGACATTCAGGCATTGCCATTTCCATTTCCAAGTTTTTTTCTTCCTCACAATTTTCTTGAATTGATAAAAAAAAGAATTCTAGGTTCTGAAGAGAATCTCACCACTAGAAAATTTGAAAATTCCATTAAACCATTGCAGTGCAAGCTCTTTTCTGATGAAATAATAATTTTTTTGGGAAATTAAAGGACACTAAAATTTTAAATGGTCCTCCAACCAGAAAATATTGAAACACAAAGATACCACTTACTCTATAATGATTGAGAGACTAGGGTTTCCGGGTAGGTTTGGATAAATGCAGGTCCTTTTAAATTAAATGGTCACCAAAACGTTCCTTAGGAGTGAAGGGATTTCTATCTCTATCTTAAGTGTTATTTATAGGATCATATGTTGGATGAACCCTTCAAGTTCTTGGAAATTTATGCTATCTTTATCAACTATACGAACATGGTACTACTCATATACCCTAGCTCGATTCTCTTCCCACCAGTGTTCATCTTGCTTCTCACTGAACCTATTACAACTGCAAATAAATTAACACTGATGTGATTGTTAAAATTATAGGTCATCTCCATATCTTGTTTCGTTGTGATCTTTATTAGTTATTCCCTATACCCTATCTTTTGGAACTCGTCTAAAAAACTTATAGATCCTTTTTGAGGATCACAAGGATTAATTGAAAGGAAGTCCTTCCCTTAAACACATATAATATTCTTAAACTAAATATTAAAATTGATAAAAAACATTGATACTCTAACTATATGTAGATTCTATTGTTGCAGAGTTAGAAGCAGTGGTTTCACCTATGAATAAAGTAGAGGAAATATACCGAATGGCAGATCTGAAACACATAAGCCATCGTAACCGCTGTAGTCATACCCTAATCAAAGGCTCCTATTACTCACCCATCGAAGGACCAGAAAATACCAATATAGATTTTATTTATTTGATCGATCCATTTGAAAAACCATCCTGGTTATATGAGATGCAGTAGATCCTTTCATGGAAACATGTCCTAGACTGGCATCTTCCTTCCTGGGTGGAAAAAGAAATTGAGTGGGGACTCCTTCTCTCCAATAGGACTCAAATGAAAGAATAGGAGTGGCTGAGAAATGCATGAATGGTAAATGGAATTTTGAAGTTAATGAATGAATAATTTATGGAAAGATAAAGGAGATAGATGGAGGAACTCTACACCTTCACCTTTCCCATGTCATGTGAGCCCATATTTTTACCATAAAATATATTATATATCCCCCTCGATGTTTGAATTTTGATAAAAAAGGATATTTCCAAATGTTATGGATTCCTTCTTTCAGGATTTTTATTATAAAATCCATATATTAGAAAGCAACTTGAACCTAACTCAGTAATTTCCAAATTGTACCTACAATAGAGATTTTCCAGAAGTATGCAAAATGTTATGGATTTCTTCTTTCAGGTTTTTTTTTATCATAAAAGCCTTATATTAGAAAGAAACTCGAACCTAATCCAATAATTTCCAAATTGTAGAAACAACAAATATTTTCCAGAATTTATTTTGTTTGGCTATCAAAATATAAGAAAAACACAGAAAAGCAATAACTGGAAGATTAAAAAGATTAAATGTTGGAAAGGACACAACTATCATTGAATTTTCCTCTCTTCCTCTTGCCACCTATATTAATTAATGAATATCATCCATCTCAATGTTAAATAACTATTATGTTATGTTTATAGGTTTGTAGCACAGTTTGCGTTTGACCACATGTTTACACATTTACAAATGTGGTATTGTCATTGGTTTATTTTAACTCATGCATATATGTTTTCCCACATTAGAATACAATGCAAAAGATGGGCCTCACCATGCCTATTTAAAATACATGGGATTTTCAACTAAGCACCATTTCTTGAGCGTCTTCAACAAGGAATTTTGAAGGAAGTATAGAGTCCAAATTAAAAGGATCTCCAACAGGGAAGAAGGCCATGCATCGTTAGTGTTCAAAGTTGCAAGGGACTAGAAAATTATCAAACCCATTTTGATCAAGCACCTATAGCCTTCACTACTCTAGTACGTTGCTTAATTCTTGAACTACAGAATTGCTCATATTGTAATTTAGAATGATTGCCTCATTTATATCTATTTAAATAACTTCAAATAGAGGTAGGCCTTGTTATATAGTTGTTGTCTTCAACATGAAATCCACCCCAAACATATCATTCTGACTCCATATCCCCTATCGATTACCACTCCTTTTATTCTAAATACTTGTATTATGGACTATTAGGAGCACCATTCCTTTCAAAATTATATTGATTCATGCAAATACCTAAATGAAAGTTATTCTTTAATCCAAATGTGAGCTGTAGTTTCATATTAGCAGTCATTATCCAACAAAGGTCGACATTACTGAGAAATGTGATTATCATATATTTCGAAGGAAAATGTTGCTTGAAATACAAAGTGAGGCCCAATTTTTGAATCCACATTGCATATCATAAATCCAATCCCTACAAATACTTTTAATGTCTAGCTTGCTCAACCCAAAGGGGAGGGATTTTGTTCTAATTTCAACTTGAATTTTTTAAGGAAAATTTACCTAACTTTACTAACATGTTGTGTTGTTTAAAATTGGTGAATTCTAGGGCTATATATATGGCTGCAATCCAAAGAAAACAAAATTTAACAAGGCCAAGTCAGAGAGTACTTACACTTACATGGAGCTAGTGAGATGAATATACTCAAACACTTCTAGTCTCACTTTAACATGCCTCATAATCTGTAGAACTTTTCTAATTGTATAAAGAAGTAACATAGACCCCAGACCTAATAATGCAACTAATGAAGAAGAGTAATATGCCACCGCCAAAGTAAATGTTTGGGGATTATAGTTGCACACTGTAGCTAAACAAGCCTACTACGGTTCCATGTGCTGAGATGATTACATGGATTATCAACCATACCAACATTAAGATGAAAAAAATTATAAATGATGAAGGTAGGTGCATAGATTCATTTGAATCCAACAACCTAAAAACATACTGCAAATTTCTATTTGTGGCATACAGACTATGCATTTGAACAATGCAATGCAATCGAATTATGGCAGAAGTGACCCTGAACTCACATAGATAGGGTGATTCAGGGGAAGAGAAGTTCAGCTTTTAAACTATACTATGAACAAATTATTTTCATCGTTTCCATACCAGTATAAATCCGTGCTAAATTAATATTTCTTCTGCATATAGAACTTGGTTTTTATAATTCCAAATCAAAATTATTTGAGCAAACATATATTGTTTTTATTATTTTATTAAATCCGTTGGTTCTTACCTAAAAGAAATTTTGTTTCAAGAAGAAGACAAGGAAATTATATTTTAATTTTTTTAGAACCTAATTGAAATTTTGTTTCAAGAAAAAGACAAGGGATTACAGTCTTTTCATCTTTTCCATACTAGTATAAATCCATGCTAAATTAAGATTTTTCTGCATATAGAACTTGCTTTTTATAATTCCATTTGAGAAAACATAAATTGTTTTTATTATTTTATTAAATTTGTTGGTTCTTACCTAAAAGAAATTTTGTTTCAAGAAGAAGAAAGGGAATTTATATTTTAATTTTTTCATAACTTAATTGAAATTTTGTTTCAAGAAAAAGACAAGGGATTACAGCCGTTTAAGCTTTTCCATACTAGTATAAATACATGCTAAATTAAGATTTCTTCTTGATATAGAACTTGTTTTTTATAATTCCAAATAAAAATTATTTGAGCAAACATAGATTGCTTTTATTATTTTATTATATTTGTTGGTTCTTACCTAAAAGAAATTTTCTTGACCAAGAATTTATATTTCAATTTTTTCAAAACCTAATTCAAATTTTGTTTCAAGAAAAAGACAAGAGATTTATATTTTAATTTTTTCAAGGATAATAATAAATGAGAGTTAAAATATTAAAGTATAATTGATGGTATTTGGATCTCCTTTATTTTACAAATGTATTTTTATAAGTGAAAAAGACTGAATGGAATGAAGTTTTGATGGGGACACTAGGGCTAAGAATAAGCCTTCATTATTTTCAAGTAGAAAGGGAAAACTACCCTTCATGTACACAGTCAAGTGTTATTGGGATCTACATGTATTTTTTGTTCATGTAATTATGTGTGAAAATAAAAGATAAAAATAAATTTAATTGAATTGTGATGTCTATCAAAACTTGTGCCCCTTGAGCTACAATATCTGAGTAGAAAGGGTTGGCTTTTGCATCCTTTGGGTCATAAAAATTAAGAAACAAGATACTAATGGACATCCTGACTATATATTATCGATATTAAATAGGAACATTGACTTAGGATATTAAAAACCTGAAACAAAATATTTTCTTCACCTTTTGACCTTATTTGGCCATTCAATGATCTTCAATACATGAGATTATAAGAGGACCCATGTGCATGGTTGACAGGAAAAATGGTGTCGCTTGTGCAAATTATTATGTGCAGAAATTTTGATGTCTCGCATAGTTCAAGTTTCAATTTCAAAGGTATAGTCTCTCCATGTCCAGGACAGGTCTCAATTTCAAAGGTAAGTTCTTGCAAATTTCAATAGGAACACTTCCATCAACCAACTAGAGATTTACGCCTTTAAGAACAACTACATATCAAAATACGTGGGGTGCCACTATGGACACTCAAAGCCCTTGTCTTTGATGCCCATTGCAATGGACTTAAACTATTTGAAAAATATCTATGCAAATTAGTTAAAATATTCCATGGGTTTGAACCTTATGTAATGAATTTTTAACTTGCCTCACTTTACACCTTAACACCTTCTTTATGCCTTGAGAATGAAATGACTTTGTGCCTCACTTTACACCAAATCTTGATGGAAATTCTTATTCAACAATGAATTTGAATAATAGAAATAGTACTTTCAAGACAAACTTATAAGATAATATGGCCATGTTCCAGATTTTGGAACAAGGTCATCAATAATCACATGTATAAAATCAAGATTTCCTCACCCGTTGACATTTTCTATCTCTTCTCTTATAACAACGTACATACCTTTTGTATATGATGTGGAGGTAGGGCTGCTTGCTCTTAAATTTTTAACATGGATTCAATTTAATAGCAGTAACAATCCTTTTTAACTTTAGCAGACTTCAAGAAATGTAAATATGAGATTGTAGCAGTAGTAAAGTAGATAGTAGCTAATCAATAGTAGAAGCAGGAAAACAAACATTTTTACAGGGAAAGCTTCCAATGAATAAAACCCAAAATAATGAATAATTATTTTTCTAAATGAGTTGACTGAGTTTGTACATGAGCAGATAATGAGTAGAATTTTACATGACAATCAAGTTTCCTCTAGGGACATATACGAAGAGAAAAAAACCCATAGAATATGACTGTCCTGAACAAGTGAGCTACTGCCACAGTTCCAAACCCAAAACTGAGATTTCCATTGACCAAGGAGAAGCCTATTGTTGACCAGATTGAGTTGGTTGTTGACTGTTTGAATCTTACGGGACTGTGTTGTTTGACTACTTTAATTCCTAGTAGATTCAATGGATGAGTATTAGCCCTTACACGGTTGCAGCTGGATGGGATAGGCCATAAAAAGACCTAGACTTATTTGAGAAGGCCCTAAAAAGGGCTTGATAACTGTAAAACTCTTGTTGCTTAAACGATCTAGGTTTAAGATAGATCTATGTTAGATTTTTTTTTGGGGTGAATGTAATTAATAAATGGCCATATCTTAGTATGATATTAGTTATTAATAAATTATCAACTCTTAGTATGATATTATTTATTAATAAATGGTCAAATATTATTGTAATTAATCCATAATTTATTCTTTAGGGTCTTTCAGTGCTGAGACCTACTTCTACAAAGAGACCAACTTGCTTCTTGATGAAGAAACCTGTTCCTAAAGTGAGGAGCTCCAAGATGGTCTGCTACAGGTTTTAAACTCTCCATTCCATTTGATAATTCCATGGACATAGTAATTTGATATGAAATTTGCTGAAAGGAAATCTAGTTGATACAAATGCATAAAAGGTTGTTGATAACCTGAACATGATTTTTATCAAATTCCCTTAAGATCCATTATTCATAGGTCTAAAGTATTATTTTGATGATAAAATTGTTTAGAATACACCTAAAAATACTTTTACTGCTGTTCAAATTTCCCCAAATCTCTATTTTCAGGAATCCACTGTGATGTGAGATACTCCAACAACGCACTATATAATCTCTTATCCAAAATATTTGACACATTCAATGCACATGTGTAGTGTTGTTTGTTGCGAAAGAATTCCCTAGAATAGGGTTGCTTCACCCCTGCAACAACCTTTATTATACCTATTGATGATGATCTCATAATTTTCTTTGGATTTCTTACGATTCTTAAAGGCATGCTTACAGCTGCAATGATTTGAAAAACTGCCTTGAACAACCTAGGACAGTTGTATGTGCTCAGATTGAATTTTAATGTTGTTACTAATGCTTTCTATATGGATGTTCCTTTCCAAAAATTAGTTCTTAATGTTGTTGCTTCAAAGATATACCACCCAACATAGTTCTTAATGATTGTTTGAAATTCCCATAATCACTTTTTGATGGCCAAACACGCTATATTGTAACATAAAAATTGTGTCTAGTATATTGTAACATATAGATAGTGTGTTTTTTATCTTTTTCTTATCAATTTTTATATTGGTGAGCAAATACAGCCTCATCTTATACTCTATGGCCCCATGAATATGCTTATATCCAATGTTGTTGGGGATCATGTAGATCTCCCAGTGCAAGCACTGCAACATCACCCTGGGAAGTGAATAAACATTATGAATCGACATCACAAGATATCCTAACCATTTGTACTTGTGGATACTCATTAGCTTGATGGAAGAAGGACATTTGCTCATCCCATGGTGGATAGGATCCATGTGAAGCACCAACTATTGGGTTGATCATCATATTTTGAATCTCCTTATTGATCCACTTATACATGGCTCTAGGATGATCATTCTTATCTACTATATCCTTGTCATCCACACTAAGATAATTGTTGTTGATATATCTCATATAGTGGTACACTTACTGTTGCTAGGGAATAATGATTTTTGCAATCCCATTAAGACAATTTCTTGAGTTTTGTTCAAAATTCCTAGAAAAGGTTTATGGATTTCATAACCTGCTTAATCATATCTTGTGAACTTATACAATCTATCATCCTTTTCCGACCATTAGATACTCAAAGTTGTGTATTGATCCTTTTTACCATTATAGAGGACTTTGTAAGTTAGTTTCTCAAATTATTAAAGGGTTCTAGCTCAATGGAAGAGCGCCCACCTTACAAGTAGGAGGTTGGTGGTTTGATTCCTCCATGCCCTAATGATATTATAATATCGGTTAAAAACAACTAAATTAGTAAGCAAAAAATAAGAGATAACTGACCAAACAAAATGACCAAAATTCATATATAAAACTACTAAAAATGACTAAATTAGTGACCAAAAAATGAGAGATGTGAAACTAGGCATTAATAAGGATGCAACACTTGGCGTTAATGATGAAGCCGAACATGACATTGACATGGTAGAAAAATAAGACGCGAAACTAGGAATTAAAAATGATGCAACACGTGGAACTAATGATGAAGCCAAACATGGCATTGATATGGTAGCAAAATAAGACGTTACTTTGGATGCAAAACATGGATCTACATAGGAAGAAAAATATGGTACAACAATAGAAGGAATATTTGGTGTCATTTTGGTAGCAAAACAAGATGCAAAAAAAGGAAGCAAAATTTGGTGCAAATTTGGAAGAGGAAATTGGCACATATTTGGAAGTAAAACATGGTGCAAAATGGGATGCTAAAGTGGTAGAAAAAATGGATGCAATATTGGATGCTAATTTGCATGCTAATTTGGATGCTGACATGGTGTTATTAAGGATGCAAAAATGGATCTAACAGGGATTCCATTTTAGAAGAAAAAGTGGAAACTCGCTAGGAAGCAAAACATGGCATTATTTAGGAAGAAAATCTTGACGTTGTTTGGGAAGCAAAGTTGGACGTTATTCTGGAAGCAAAAAAATAGACGCTATTTTGGAGGTCATAAAGGATGCTATCTAGGAAGTAAACAAAGTTGTTTTTTGATATTCTTTAAGTTTTTTCCATGATGCATCCCATTTAGTGTCTAGTTTGACCACTCAATGTAAAAAACAAATTACACTAAAAAGTGATGCTAAATGGGATGCTAATCATAGGATTTGATGTAGTGATACCTAGAAGATATTAATGGAAACCATATGCATATCTTGGGGCCTTGAGGCAAGGGTATCTACATTCCATGAAAGTACGTATATGTATTATGGATTTGGGATCATGGAAATTTTTATGTTAGAAATGAATATTGAGCATATACACAAATTTTGTAAAAGGGAACTATTTGAAGTATAGGAAAGAACACATGGATGTTTTAAGTGTGTGTGCATTCCTTCCAGGACCATTAAATGACCATCTATCCATACGTTGTGGTGTAGGTTTTTATATGTCGACATGAAGGAATTGTTTTTATAGATCATGCACATTATCAATGTGCATGCAATTTATAACATGTGTGTTCTTTATACATAAAAAAAACCTCCATGCTTCTCTACCTTAAGATTTGAAAAAAAATCCCCTTTTGTTTGTAGCTTATCAAACATCTCCCTTGGTTTCGATGGTTGTATACAACTATTTTGTTTTTTGTGTGATTGAAAAGTAATTATGTGTTTGTTTCTTATTTTCAATCTATTATAATATTGTGATTAGACATAATCAATAAAAAATTTATTATAGGAATGTGCATCCTACTAAAGAGCTTAATGAAGGAAGAGAAAAGGTATGTTTGGGCATGCCAAAATGTTGGTATTCAATAGGGGTAAATCCAATTCCAACATCTCTTGAACGTCCAATAATAGCTCCATCAAGCCAAATTGTGGATGTGCAGATGATTATGGATTTGGTTAAAGCTAATTATACTATGGATGAATCTAGGGAGGCTACTAGGTCACAAATTTCTGGTGGAGAATCTCATGTGGTGGAATATCTAGTTGAACAATTAGACATAACTGAAGCTACCAATGAGCATGTCCAATCTCCTACCAAATATGTTTTGCAAGTTAAATGAGGAGAAATAACTCGTATGATTATAATGCTACAACCAAGATTTGAAAAGTTTCACAACACGAGTCCAACGTCCTTAACTAAGGCTGAGCAATGCATGATAATGAACTCGACAATGTATATATATGGATGAAAATTGTCTGACATCACTTCAATCTACATTATTTAACTGAAATATTCATTATAAAAAAAAAATATTAAAGAATATTTTGAATCAAAATCTAATGGATCTATATGCTAGATATTCCTATATTTATTAAAATCTAGGAGTTTGAGGCGTTTTAGGAAAAAAATAGACATTAAAATAGTTAGAAGTGTAGAAACAAGTAATCATATTGTTAGAATCCTTGTATATTTTATTCATACAGTTGGTAAGAAAACTCATTCATAAGAACGTAATACATCCCAACATGTATTATCATAGTCAGTAGTTAGAAAGTTGACAAGAAAACATTAGCTACTCAAATAATCATCTCATGTCATCAAATGTAATGTTAAAACCCTTATGAACTATTCTATTTGATGAGATAGCCTTGTAACTATGAGGGAAACAAAGTTTTTGTTCTTCCCTAGTATCCTAGCTCATCCTGACATGAATTTAATTGGAGCAATTAAGGGATTGGTGCAAAATTTTTGGCATGGGAACACTAGGCCTTATTCTAACCAAAAAGATGTACTAAAATTGGGAAGGGGTTTTAGGGATTGTGAGCCCCCAAAAATTAAACAGTTTATTGACATGACACAAATAGAACTATATTAGATATTCAATCATGAGTATATTGTAATTAACCTAGGATAAATATCTTTCAAGAAATAAAATACTTGGTATGTTCGAATAAACATTGTTTATGTTCATGTTATTGTAAATACCACATTGAAAATGGTTATTGGTATATATATATATATATATAGATATAGATATACACACACACACACATTTTTTTGTGTTTTGCATAACAGTCTTATGAACGATACCCAAGTACATTACCATAAAAATTATCTAGACGATTTATTCCTGACATTTTGTATATAATGCTTGAGGCACAAACATATTATTAGAAATATTGATTAGATGGGACATGATACAAGTGTGGAGGAATGGAAATATTGATTAAGTGCATGCATCTGGAAAATGAGTATAAAATGAGGAGGAAGAAGGTTGACATGCAAATATTCAAATATTCCACGTATGCTATTAGGGGAGGGAATGCAAGAAAAAATACATGTCTAGTGATGTCCCATGTTAGTAAAGTGTACTTAAATTATATCCTTCATTCAAGTTGGTATTTTAAATATCTTGGTGAACTTCTAAATTTATTTATTGCTTTTACACTAGGTATGAGTTTGTGACTTCATTAAGGATTTATTTGAAAAGACTAAACATTATTTTCAACATGTCCATGTGATCAATGGGAGAATGAGAATTTTATAGAAATAAATTTCCTATTGATACACAATACTATTTGAACCCAAAATCCTACGACATCTGATGCAACGTACGGATGTGTCGGATTGCAATGATGAAAAGTACTGTACCTTCTGAATTATTTTAGCGCCATTGAATTTCTAATGTCGTTAGCAATGGTGTCATGTCGAATTTGTGATGAACATATCGGTGGCGCTGTCGTCGGATATCTGGCAAAAGAGTGTCAAATATGCGATGATGATGTCGTCGGATATTTGACAATAGGGTGTCGGATTTTCGGTGTGTACAGGCTATTTTTTGAAATAGTATAAAGACATATTTCAAATAGTTTGACCTATATTTCCAACAGTAACTATGTTCACATTGTAGGATATTTGATGATTGTGCAATTATAAATTTAAACATTTTTAAACATTTTGATATGTTTTCTATAGAAGTGACAGACGGTTTGCGAAAATTATTTATTCCTCGACGAATGGTTTCAGGAATTGTTTTATTCTTCAACGGGTGTTCGCAGGAATTTTTTTTTCTTCGATAGACAGTTTGTGTGGATTTTTTTATTCTTCAACAAAACTCAATTTGAGAAAAATGTGATGCTTGGGACTTTATTTTTTAATATTTTTGATAGTATTAATTCATGAATTTTGTTACAAAATGTCAAATAGAAATATTCCTGATCGAAACGAAAACAATCGACAATTGCTTACTAGACTATGGGATGCAGCGAAATGAGGGGTAATGGAAAATATTATTGTCCATGTACTCAATGCAAGTGATTTAAGAGGAGAAAAATATTGATATCAATAGACACAAAACATGGCAAGGAACATTGACACGCTGAGGGGGGGAATGAATATCGTCCATTTTTAGGTTTAGCATTATAAAGTTTTTTATATTCTTTGCTTTGGTAAATGTATGTATTATTTTAATATTTCCTATATTAATGTATATATCTATTGATGTTTCCATGTATTTATAAAGGAAAGACACCCTACAACATATCGTCCAGAGGAAGTGCTTTCAGAACAAGTTCTGGATCAGGATCATGGAACGTCTATGTTTAATGGAGAACAAGTGAATGATCATATTGATAACGTAGTTGAAGATGATGGTACAAATACATTGATCCATGATTAATTTAAAGTTAGAATGGATGATGACGATGACGATGATAATGAAAATATTGATGAATTTGATAACGAAAATGATATACCTCTTCTTGATAAGGCATATGAACTCCTTTATGAAGGATTCAAAATAAATATTCTCTCTGTTGTATTGTTGATAATCAACTTGAAGGTTATGAATGGTATTTAAAATATGTCAATCACACAGATGCTAAGTTATGTAAAATAATCCATCACATATATATGATCGTGATAAAGTTTATTTGTATTCCTATAATAATTGTATTGTTAATTTATTATTGATCATCATACAGATGAAGTGTGCGTTAATATTATTTATTTAGTACATTAACTATAATTTTTTTTTGTTGTAGCTTGATAGCTGAATTTTGTTACCACAATCAAATATTTTACCTCGCACATATCGAGATTTATCTTCCATCATGAAAGAGATTGGAATTCATTATGAAGAAATTCATGCATGCCCCGACGACCATGTTATATATTATAATCAACATGAATTTGCAATAGAATGTATGGAATGTCATATAAGTAGATATCAAATAGATCAAGTAACAAAAAAGGTGCCTCACAAGGTTCTTCATTATATTCCCATCATTCCATGTTTACAATGACTGTTCAGGTGCAAAAACATAGCACAATTTATGGATTACCATGCCAAGAACAGAAGCCAAGATGATTTTATCTGAATGCCTGCAGATGGTTATGCTTTTAGAGAAATGGAGGAAAAGTGTCGTCACTTTAAAGGAAAAACCACGTAATCTTAGGATTTATTTGGCAGCATATGGTGTTAATCCATTTTCATAGATGAAATCCATTTACACGATGTGGCCTATTTTTGTTATCAACAATAACATTCCTCCATGGTTTTTAATAAAGAGGAAGCACATAATGTTGTCGATGATTATTCTAGGTATTTTGTGTCTACAACTATTTTATTTCTAATGAAGTTGTGGCATCTCATTTGTCATATTATGTTTCCTAATTTCATTTGTATATTTTTGTTTTTTAGTCTTGTGCATGGTTTATATATTTTAATGGTTCTCATAATGATATATTTTATATGTACTTCTCATCATCAGGTAAGTTCCAAGTCAAAGATATGAATTTATATATCGAACCTCTTATAGATGAGCTACCAAAGTTATGGAATGGCATCACTATGTATGACGTATCTAGACCAATATGACAAAGGAAATTTCAATTCCATGCAATGGTTGTATGGACAATACACGATGGCCCTGGGTTAACCCAATTTTGTGGTTTGTATTTTTAAGTTCCACTTTAATTGCATTTAATTATATGAATTAGTTAATATATTTTATATATAATTATAATTGACATAGATAGTCCATATCTATGTATTGGGTCTTTAGAAAAAGGGTAAATTTGCATGTCCAGTTTGTGGTCCTAAGATAAAATCTCCTCACTCCAAAAGCTTAAGAAAGGAGGTGATTGATGAGTATAGGAATTTCCTCTCTAAGAATCATAGGTATAGAACAACCGAAAAACTATTTTCAATGGTAAGCAAGAGACTGCATTAAAAGCATGGATAATGACACCTCACCTTTGGAAGATGAAATACAATAGAAATTGTCATCATGGTACGTATGGATCATCATATATGAATTGTTATGTATTTTAATTTTAGTGGCCATATTTGATTTATGAATTAATTTATTTATAAACTAATATGCATGATGTTCATCATGATCATGAAGGAATTAATGGGCTTCCATGAGGAATGAAAAGTTATCCTATACAATTCAAGAGGTTTTCCTACTATGAGAACCTAGAAATAGCTCATTTGTTTGATACAATGCATATTGGAAATAATGTGACTGAAACATTATGGTGACTACTGGAGCTAAGGAGGGAGAAAGATAAAATTGTGAAATCTTGCAAATACATTCAAGAAAGCATCCATGCAATGAAAGACATCATCCAATTTCATAGCAACGAAGAGCAAGTTAATATAAACTCAATTCCATGGATGTTTACAGAGTAGCAAAGCAACGTTGTCAAAGAAGTAATGTGGAAAATTAAATCTCCCAGTAGATTTTTTGCAAACTTTAAGAATATCATAACAAAAAAAGGTGATTTTTTGGGGGTCAAAACACATGATTGGCATGTATTCATCAAGGTAATTATTATTGTTATGTCCATATAATTTATTTTTTTCATTTTATTGCATATATATTTTTTCTTGTTTGTATACTCTTTGTTTAATAAATAGCATGGTTTGTATATTGATATAGTATGTTCTACCTCTCTCTCTCTCTCTCTCAGACAACTTCGACAACAATGTCAAACAAGTTATATATAATCTTGGTAAATACTTGAGGTAACTAGAAATTAGTTGCATGTGCTTAGTGTTTCTTTAATTTTCTGTATAATTTATATTTGTTTTTTGTGCACTATTTCATGATATGTAATTTAATGTTTTTTTTGTTAAATATCACTATTGGTTTGCATCACTTGTATATCGTTGACATCTAAAGAAATCCATAAAGAATATATAAAGTATTGGAGGAAATAAATTCCTCATCTCATGTGTGAAATACAGAAGCATATACCTTCGGCATTTTTCTATGCATAGGAACACTACCTCATAGACCAAGTTGAGGAGATTGAGTTGTGTGGACATGTGCACTCAAGGTCCATGTGGATGGTTGAGAGGGACTTGAAATTTATGAAGAGTTTGGTGAGACAACGAGCACATGCTAAGGGTTCTATGATGGAAGGATATACGGCATACCAAAACATGTTGTATGTTAGTGAATATCTCCCTATTTTAGTGTCAAATCTCAATTTATGTTGCATTTGTGATCTGGACTCCAATAACAAATTTGAAGGGGAGAAGCTGAAGGGGAAAGGTAGATCAAGGAAGGTAAAAGGTAATTATTAGCTAGTGTATGTTTATTATATCATTCATATTCTAATTGCATTTTCTAGTTATTGCATCAATTAAGAGCATATACTCTATTCAGGAAATTTACACATGTTTTTAATTTTAATGATTATTGTCATCAAGCAGTTGGTCGAGAATGGAATGCAATTCATTTATACATCGCAAATAATCTTGACTGGATGAAGTTATAGATTGAACAATCCAAACAATCGGGTCTTAGAATATCATGGGAAGGTGTGGCTTCATTGGTAAAAGACGCACATCACAATGGACATAGAAATCTTACAGAAAGGGAAAATGATTTAGCATATGGTTTAAAAGATAAAATGGCAAGCATATTAATCAACCACTCTAAATATTTTATTTTACAAATTACATTTTGACGTATATGTTTTTCTTTTCCATGTAGTATTGCATAACTATTGAATCCTTGTGTAATATTTTTGTGTATTACTTGTTGCAGGTAAAACACCATAAGGCTATGGTCTGCAATGGTTGTAGATATCGCATCAAAAAATTGGATGAAACAAATAAAACATCAGATTATGGGATATCTGCAGTATTTGAGGTGACCAATGTTTCATCTAGAAGTGACAGACATCCAAAAATCTTAGAAAATTGATACTATGGGTATTTGGAAGATATTCTACAGTGTGACTTTAAATCCTTCAAGGCAGTTGTATTCGTTTTCAAATGGTACAGGTTATGATTGAATCAACATGATATCGATAGAACTATTATTGAACATGATAATGGATTTACCATGGTAAATACAAGGTTGTTTGAGCCAGGAATGGAGCCCTATGTTCTTCCAAGCCAATGTGAATAGGTATTTTAGTCAGAGGTTCTAGGTAAAGCGGGTTGGTCATTTGTTGTGAGACACGATCCAAGGGGAAGGCCAGTAAAGTATAACCTAGAATATGGTAATGAATAGGGTGCTCTCGATGAAGAAGATGATGATGAAGAGCATGATCAACATGATTTAGATGATGATGATGATCCAAGAGAAGATGTCAAAGAATTAGTTGAATTAGATGATGTAGTAGACAATGCCCATGAATATTATACCAACGATGACATGATGAGCGTAACTGACTTTTATGACAATGTTGATATGGCCAATCCTTACAATGTTGACTCTGGATTTGATGATATAGATGATGACTTGGATGAAGAATACGATGACTTGGATGAAGAATATGATTACTTGGATGAAGAAGATGATGAAATATATTGAAAGGTAAATATTTAATTAGACCTATTATTTTATCTTATTTTTTTATAAAATAGTTACTAACATCAACATCATCAACATCATCTTCATCATCATCATCATGTTGATCATCATCATCACTATTATCATCATCATTATCGTTAGCACCATCATCATCATCATCATCATCATCAAGAGCATCATCATCATCATCATCATGACCCTCATCATCATCATCATAATCATCATCATCATCATCATCATCATCATCATCCTCATCATATTGGTGATGATAATCATCATCATCATCATCAACATCATCATCATCATCATCATTGTCTTCATCATCATCATCGTCTTCATCATCATCATCGTCGTATTCATCATCATTATCTTCATCATCACCATCATCATCATCTTCTTCATCATCATCATCATTGTATTCATCATCATCATCATTATGTTGATGTTCAACATCATCATCTTCATCATCATTATGTTCATCATCATCATCACCATCCACATCACCATCATCATCATGTTGATCATCATTGTCTTCATCATTGTCATCTTCATCGTCATCATTGTCTTCATCATCATCATCATCTTCACCATCATCGTCATCATCGTCTTCATCATAATGATGAATATGATCATAATCATCATCATCATTGTCGTCATATTCAATATCCTCATGATAATCATCATCATGATCAACATAATCATCATCACCATCATGATGTTCATTATCATTATCTTCATCATCATTATGACGATGAATATGACCATCATTATCATCATCATCATCATCATCACCATCATCACCATCCACATCACCATCGTCATCATCGTCTTCATCATCACCATCATCATCATTATCATAATCTTCATCGTCATCATTGTCTTCATCATCGTCATTGTCTTCATCATCATCGTCATCATCTTCATCCACATTATAATAATCATCATCATGATGTTCATTATCATCATCTTCATTGTCATCATCATGATGTTAATTATCATCGTATCCATCGTCGTCGTCATCATCATCATCATCATTGTCGTCATTGTCTTCATCATCATCACCATCATCACCATCATCATCATGTTGATCATCATTTTCTTCATCATCATCGTCATCATCATCATCTTCATCATCATCATTGTCTTCATCATCATCATCGTCTTCATCATCATTTTCATCATCGTCTTCATCATATTGATGATGATGATGATGATGATGATAATCATCATCATCATTTTCATTATTATCATCTTCATGATGATGATGATGACGATGAAGATGATGATGATGATGATGATCATCATCATCATCATCATCATGACCATCATGACCATCATGACCATAATCACCATCCACATCACCATCGTCATCATGACCATCATCACCATCATGATCATCTTCATCATCATCATCATCGTCATCTTCATCATTGTCGCCATCGTCTTCATCATCATCATCATCATCGTCTTCTTCATCATCGTCGTCGTCGTCTTCATCATCATCGTCTTCATCATCATCATCATCTTCGTCATCATAAAATTACATAATTTAAATTTCTTGTGAAACATTTTTCACTTTCATAATATTATTTATAAAAAAAACCACTTATAATTTAAAAATTCAAAATTATATAAAAATATCTCTTATCATCACGATCATCATCTTCATCCATCATCATCATCATCATCATCATCTTCATCCATCATCTTCATCATTGACAATGACAAAAAATTCCTCATTCCTCACCATTAAAGATAACCCTTTTCAATTATCCATAAAATTACACAATTTAAATTTCTTGTTAAACATTTTTGACTTTCATCAATATTATTTATTAAAAAAAACCACTTATAATTTAAAAATTCAAAATTATATAAAAATATCTCTTATTCCTAAAATACATAAAACAAAAAATTGTCTTCTGCTCAAAACTTATAATTTCATTCGATAATCCTACTTTATTATGGAACTTATACCATATTAATATTAATAATGTTTATTGTTTAAAGCACAATGTGACACTTTTCAATCATATGGTTTCTCATACACAAAGTTGATAAACATTGAAAAACAAAAAATATTATTTATTGGGTTTTTATGACCATGAGTTAGGAAAAACTGATCCTTGTTTAGAGTCAATGGCTCACTCTGGAACATTGATTCTTTAGTAGGTTTATTCAATATTTGTGTTTACACTGAGATGACTTTCAATATAAACAATTAACATTCAACACTAGCGGAATATAAATAAAATGTATTAATGATTTATATTTTTTATTTTAAGTATCAACAATGAATTTAATTAAATAAATTTACACTAATACCATATAATATAATATGATTAAAGTTGGCTATATCAAATCTTTAAAAAAAACCATTACTATCATTTATAACCCTATTTTCCAATGCCAACATGCATACTATCATTTAGTATCAATATTCTTCATTTTAACAACAACAAAAAAAACCATTGCTATCAACATTCTTCATTCTTCATTTATAGATGTTCATGTTTTGTTTAGATCATGCTCTTGACTTAATCTAAGAATTATATTATATTTTAAGCATTAAGAATGGCACATTTATTTTTATAATTGATCCTTAGATATGCCATACATAAGTATTATTTTAAAATATATAACATTGCAATTAGTTTATTTGTTGTAAATGTTTTTTGATTTGTTTACAATTGTGCTTTCATATTTAGGTTCAAGTGGGATTATGGAGATGGAAGTGGCACATTTATGTCAACGATGAGATGTTTTGGTGGGTGTCCTTATATCATGATCCAATAGATCCATACAGTACATGTTATAGTCAGTTCAGTTAAATCCTAAAGATATGGTGATGGATGACCTTGACCCAGAGTAGATTGTATTGTTCACAGTATTCAAAAAGTGATGTGACAACTAACCCCAACCAAATGTTCCCAATGTTCCCTTAAATTTACTTGGTTTGATAAGTTCCCTAATGTGGCTCTAGCCATTTCTAAGCTAGAGATACATATTTAGCATGAGCAAGGAAATGGCAAATGGGAGTGTATTGAGGTTTATGTTGGGACAACAATTCATAAAATCTTGATGCATTTGTTATTTATATTGTTGATTGATGTTAATTTTCACGTTTGTTAGCTGAGCTAGATGTTTTTGGTGATTTTTTTACATATATAATTTAATAGTCTGAGCAACCTTAATGAAACATCTAATTTTGGCCTTCATGTGATGGACAAATATGACCACCAACCATATGCTTGTGGACACTATGTTTGTGCTCATGTTACTTTTTCCAATGAAAATATAGCATGGCCATTTTATTAGAATAAAACTGTAGAGTATAATCAGAGAGAAAGGCCCCTAGGGATTTGTTAAGAAGTAAGATTGGTTTCCAAAATGGAAATTTGTATGTTCTTGCATCAACAACTAACAATAACCCAAAGTTGTTAACCCACGATATATAAGTTCTACACCATTCATACAAAACAAAAACCTACTCCACTTTGCATTGGATCCCTATTAATTTGTTTCCCTATCAAAAAAACCATGTGGGTTGTTTGCATTTATGTAAGGGTTTACTTGCTTCCCTTATTTTCTATGTCTTGATAGTTTGCAAACCATTAAAAAATCATGCCGTGCACATCTAGGTGGCCCTCGTAGGTTTATAATACCTATCCAGAAGCACAGATAGTTGGCATTCACAAGGGCTCCAACACTCCTTCCCTCTCATTCGACCTTGCAGAGGTCACAAATTTCACTATGGAGGTCACAGAGGAGGTCAAGGAATTCATACAACATGTTGGGGAGGTTAAGGATTTTGCAGACGTCATAGAGGTCACCATAAAGGTTGCAAAGGAGGTCAAGTAGTTGGAAAAGGAGGTCAAGGAGGTCAAGGATTTCAAAGAATAGGTTGGGGAGGTTAAGGAGTTTGCAGAGGTCACCACGAAGTTTGTAATAGAGGTCGAGGAGGTTGAGGTGTTCACATATGAGGATGAGGCGGTTGAGGAGTTCATAAAGGAGGTTGAGGAGTACAAAAAGGAATTCAAGGAGGCCATTGAGGTGGTTGAGAATCCACAAAGGATGCAATGCCTCCAAAATTGGTTAGCAGCCACACTTACTTCACCTAAAATTTATGAGTTTGACATAATGTGCTACATAGTTTCGTTGGATGCCATTTTTGTGTGAAATGCGCCTTTATTTATTCACAAATCCACATTTTTCAATCATCCTAGATATGAACACAATGATCAGTCATGGTTTTCCATTCCCATAGGTGTATAAGCTAAGACTACATACAGAGGATAGCTATAAGATGATATTTCAAAACCCCTTACCTTGAAGAATAGTTGTGCCTAGTAAATGGGAAATCGATCTAAAACAAAAAAAACACAGACATTTTCCTTCCTGAGATTCCTCGCATGTTTGGGTTCCAGGGATCTGAAACCAAAAAGACACAGACTGAAACATTATACAAGCCTCAATAGACATAGACATAAACAAAACACTATAAGAGGTATCTGAAGATATGAGAAAGTATGCCAATTGAAGCATCAAATAATTATTGCAAATAAATCCCATTTAGAAACATCCTATTTTCTCATACAATACTACCTGACATGTTGTTTTTCGAGTCTATTTTTTTTTGTTGCATTGCTGAATTTGGATGTTGTAGACATTGTGATTGATGACTTGTTTTCTTCAATAACCAGTTCTAGTATATGGTCATTTATTTGTGGCACCTAGATTTCACCCAAATAATAGTTAACGATGAAGACTTTAGTTTGAAAATGTTTGTTACCCATATCATTAGTGGTGAAGTAATACTGAATGCCGAGAATACTTATTTTCTTTTGCGAAAGTCTTTTGTCTTATATATATTAAGACAACAACAAAGTACAAAGCATAGGCCCTCACAACACTGAATTTACTACTTGTCAACCAAGGAAGGAAAGCATATTGGACTGGGCTCCCATACTAGAGGATGTAATGTGCCTTCTTTCTAAGTAAAAGGAGTTTTGACAAACTTGAGTTGTTGAGCCATCTAAAAAATCAATGAGATTCAAAATCCATTCTATTGAAATCCTTTTGAGAATCTTCACACGTAGCTTTACATTTCATTTTTCATAAATAGCATAGAGTTGTGATCCAGAGGGCATGCCAAAGCCACCACTTCATATTCTTACATAACTAAGGCTCACCGTAAGAGATGTCCTCTCCAATGGCTGGGATTATACAAAATGTCATGATCCCATTATCCTGTATAATACCATTGTGGTTTGTTGAACTTGCAATATGAAAATATGTCTCTAATATTTTATTTCTTTCCATAGTATATGCCACCATCAGTCAGGCTAGGTCCATAAAGTCTATGTTAGTTAGGGAGGACTTTGAACAAAAGCCTACCACCCAAGCACCCTGATTTTATATCCATTGGAATTTTTCCAAATGGATTAATTCTCACTCACCATACTTCTTCATTATCTTCAGCCAACCATCTATAGTTCAATTTCATACTGATACTGGGTTTGGCTCAAATTGAATTATATAACAAACATGATTCAAAGAAAATGATAAATTTTTCAGTGTGCCAGATATGATTTTTCCACATTAGCTGATTCCACATGCAGAGAAGCTTCAAATATGTTCAATGAATCCCTTAATCAATTATTTATGAGTAAGTGGTCTTTTTCTTATTATTTAAATTTGAGAGGGAACCCACTGGAACTATCCCTCTAGGAGAACCAACTATGATGTTATGGAACCTGCAATTCTTTCCATTTGATGAGTAGCCTGCTATGAAGAGAAATTGTCTAGAAGATAGAGTCCCTATGAATGGTCTCTTCCCCAAACCCCTCTGTGTTCCTAAACATAAAAATGACTCTCAAAACAACAAAGGAAAGGGGAATTATGAATTGAATTGGAATGAAAGGTCACACCAGTCCATGGCCCAGCTTGGGAGGGCCACCACAGTCTACGAATATCTTAGCGATGTCACCACAATCCATGACTAGTCCTAGATGGCTTATATAATCACGACCCAGCTTAGAGGGCTTACACAGTAATGCCAAACTTCTAGATGGTATAAAAAATGATATCCAATCCTAGGAGGATCATACACATTCATGACCCACCTACAAATGGGTCACAAACCAAGTATAGCAGCCCAAAAAAATTGTAAAAACCTTCAAATATGCCCTAAAAATCCCTAAACCAGTCCAAATTTTCCCCCGAAAGTGCTAGTGGCCTCTTTCCTTTCTCATCTCCTACCTCTCCTATTGTCTTCCTGTCCTTCTTCTATTCCCTTCTCCTCTTCTCTCCTTTCCTTTTGCACTAATCTCTATTTCTTTGGCCCATCTCCAAGCCTCTCGGTCTACCTCATTCTTCCCATGAACTTCCAACAACAGTCCAAAGGCTGCCTTTTCTTACCCTCATCACCCTTTCCTTTGCCTTAAAATAGCCTTTCTGGCTCACATTGGCACTCGAACCTCTTCGGTTCTAGGCTATAACAACCTTATTCTAGTAATATACAATTTTTCAAATTCATTTTGCAGACTGTCTTTGAACACTACCCTAATCCTCCACCTACACACATAACAAACAAACAATTGGTTGAGGTTCAAATCAGTGATAAATAGCATATGTCAGATCCACACTGCCTATGACACTTCCTACCATACATTTCAAACCTCATATGCAAACACATGTTGTTCTCTTTCCTTTATTGACATGAATGGACAGTCTTACAACTGACTGGTAATTGCATAATGAAATGAGGGATGTTACGTGCATTTGACATGACTGTCATAAGTGTTTGGTGCTGTGTTTTCATATATGATAGACATAAAGGGTTTATCTATTTTCTAATTATAAGTATCTCAAGGTTAATTGCAACTACCTAGATCCAAGGGCTACCAAATAAACCCTATCCCATCACTTGCACACTCACCCAGGATGCTCCCCTCTCTTATGGACTTTATTATTATTTTGGAGGAGTTGGTCCATCTTTTCAAACGTGGCAGAGTTGATCTTTGATACTTATATATTATCTCAAGAACATGGTTGTTTGAGGGCTACTTGACGATGGATTTCTATATCAAGCCCACTATTTGCACCCTTCTCTAGGGAACACCTTTTTTGGAGTTGTTTTTAGTAAGAGTTTGATTTGGTTTAAGAACGAAATGGCCCTTTTCCAACATGTGGCATCATTTAAGAAGAGGAGAAATCTGCATTTGAGGCTCTTTGTGCACACATATCTAGGCCACACCACTACAAGAAACCTTGCAAGTCATCTAAGAAAGAGTTCTCATGTTAGGAGAGGACAAGTGGCATGTTGGTGAATATGTCAAGGACATTTGAACTCTTCAAGGATAACATCCTTAGGTTTTGGCCTCATTTTATTAATTTCTTGTGTTGGTTGTAGTTGGATGGAACGTGTAAAAGAATAGCAAATCCTGATTTGCAATGTGTTTCTTCCATTGTGGAGAATTGTCCTAGGCCATTGGGTTGAATGCTGAAGATATATTTGTAGATTTGGAGTTAGATTTTGGGATATTCAATGCTATCATTTTGAATTATAAGGATGTTGTCATGTACTATTTTTTTCTTTTCAAGCTGAAAAATACTTCTGCAAATATACTGTTTATTAGCCATCATAGGAGGGTTGTGAAGAGTGATCTGTTTTTCCTCTTAAGACTTGATAATATCATGTTTGAATTGTGCAATGTATGGACTGATTATTCAATGGAATATTGTCTCTTTGTTGGATATATTAAAATTTAATGGTATAATTTGCGTCACATATATAATGGATTTTCTGTACTATATTTTTGAGCTTTGTACATTGGTTGTAACTGTAAATTGCATACCTTTTATGGCCAAGCCTTAAAAATATTGTATAAAAAGATTGGCATGCCTAATCATGGATTTTGGCTTAAGTGAAAGATAATTTTTTTCTAAGCCTATGAACGAGGAGTTCAACAATCAGTACCATTGCATAGAGTTACATCATGGGCTTGGTGCTTTTGATTCAATGCCATTCCCATATTCTCATATGGACTCAAACCCTAGCACTTCAATTATCCTCTGGGTTTTGTCTTTCAATAATAATATTCTGACCTTCAATAATAATATTCTGATGTCATTTCTATAAAAATGTGTATATGATACATATCCTTGCTAGCATAACCAATAATTCCTCTCCCTTTGTCTGAGCATTATTTTGGATCCCTAATAATCTAGAAACCCTAATGATGGAAATGCAAAGAGAAGAATGGAAAATCACATGGAATTTACCATTGTAGGTGATGAGCCCCCTTGGGTTGAATAATATATTTGTAAAAGGTCTTCAAGAGAGATGCAATTATTGGAGGATTCTACATACATAGCTACAATTCCTTGCAAGCTAAGACATGGAACTAATCTCCAATAAAATATATGTATCAACATATACTCAATTAACATTAGATCTACTACTGTAAATAAAATTACTGACAATGCATAGTTTATAAACCATAGTGCCATCAAGGGTATGATACCTCCCTTGAGGTTGTAAGGTTTATAGGCCCAAGGTATGAAAGGAACTAAGACAATGAAGATTCCCTAGGACAAACAAAGAATCCTGCAAGGTTGTAGCCAAGCAAGTAATGAGAGATCCCTATATAGGTTATAAAGATGGGGAATGAATTTAAGGCATAGGTGTACACTAGGTTATACATTAGAGGGTTCAAGTCTTAAATAATAATTGTATTGTTCTTGTTGACTCAATGTCATGGGTTTGGTAAGACTATGCCTTGAGTTTTAGGACCTAAAATGACCTTATATTTTGCACATTGTGGATCGCATAAGGAACATCCTTAATAATTAATGTTGTAATATCCCATTAAAGACCCTCTATAATAACTTAGCATATAATTATTTAAAATGTTTTTATTTACAACACTTTTATTACATTTAAAGTGATACACCATGAGACATTTATAACTACGGTATATTTTAACATATGTAAATATTTGCTTTTTTTCTTTTAATGAAAGATATCCAGGGCTTACTAGGAAAAGAGAAACTTATAGAGAGGGATGGGGGTGATCTTAAGAAGCTTATGAAATATCCATGTCTCAATACAACTACCCTTCTTGTGCAAAGCATGCTTTCCACTACCCTTGATGAAGAAATGGTTTCCTAGAAGATCAAGTTTAAACTCTTCCTAGATTAACCAGTTTCAAAGAAAAGAACTATAAATCACATAAAAGAACTATAAATCATGTCTCCATATGATTTTATAAATGGAAGGCCTTAAATAACCCATCTAACTTGGAATCACTTAAAATACCAAGCAATTTTGGGACTCAAGATACTACAAGAGATGGGAGAGAAAATGGCTAAGAAAATGATTGTTTAAAGAAATATGAGAATACAAAAGGGGACTGATTTCCCTGTAGCTTATCATGGATATGTCATGATGGGTGGTCAATTGGAGTTTTGTTGAGATAAAGTTGGAAAACTATTAGTGATCAACATTCTGAGCACATTGTATCCTCTTAAGCATCAGTAGACAGTATCTAGTTCTCGTACTATTTTGAATAATTTTGCGAGCCTTATTATAAGTCCTATGTCAGTTCTATTCATAAAGGCTAGCAGTAGGAGGCTTGGTTTTCAATTGTGGCTGACAAAATATGCATGTTTTCATTTGTCTCTCTTCCTTCATAACAACAGCCAACAACATTTTAGGGCATCTCTGATTTGAGTTTTGGGCATGGCAGAGACCTGAAATATGGTCCATCCTATGGAAGAAATGCATCAATACATTGAGTTTGTCTTCCAGCACAAGGGGTGGGAAGAGATTACATGATAAATATTTCTCTGTCTGTTTTGGGAAATCTTTGACACACCATCAATGATGGACCTATAGCAGATTATCCATTATATGGTCTCTGAGGATTCTTGAGTGTGCACAGCATCGATTATTGGTGAGAGATATTGTATTTTGATGACAAGAGCCAACTGGAAGTGTAGAAAAATTGTTACTGAGGTGACAATGGGTAACACCCTTAGGTTATAGTTGGGCTAGCTTGTTTTTAGGGGCTTAATCACATGTGCTAGATGAAGTTGTAACAAGAAATTTGTAAAACTACTTTTGGTAGACTTCAATTGTTGATGGAGTTGATTGTGTGCCAAACTGTAAGAACAACTGCCCTTCTTTTGCAAAGCATGATTTCCACTTGTATGAGGATATCCATTTTCCAATTTAGTACTTTAAGGTTTCAACAATAAGAGCGACATACTGTTCTACAGCCCGCTTCAACCAAAATATTGGTAGCTTCTTCCTTATTCACCCCTTAGTATACTTAGTAAAACATGGACTTAAAAGAAGGATTCACATAAACTTCGCTGGAAATTAATGGATAGTAGTCTAGACATATATGTGCCAAAATGAATAGCACTAGAGGGATGAAATTATGGGGTATTGATGTCCAGAGAAGAAATGTTTTCTCCCTGTGTTGCATAATTAAGTATTGTGGTTTTTAAAAAATTGATCCAACATAAAATTTCAATAGTGGTATACTTTGGAAATACTACCCTTTCCTTTGAGTTATATAAATTGTCCTGATAATTATATACATCCTTTTTCACCTTAGTGGTGCCATAGGCTAGCTAGGGTGTGGAGTGGACATTGTCGTACAAATGAAACAATTATTCCATTACCTTTTTAGGTCTACGTTTATTTTTTCTATCCTCTATGTTTCCTCATTTTTGGCATATCCTTGCACCTTAGATCTACAAACTCACAACTACATTATTCATTTTTTCCAAAACTTGCAAACCCTAATTTCCCTATTTGTCTATTGTTCTCCCACATACCTCTCAACGTTTGGTTGTAACCCTAAAACATGGAATTTTTCCATTACATTCATGAAGAATTTGATTCAATTGAACCCTAAACATGAATAATTCCATTCAATTCAACCCTAAATGATGGATCTAGATGCAACTGATACAACCTAAAAAACATAATGGATATCATGACAAGATTTAGACGGGAGTTTTTTGTGATGAGTTGGAAGTTTTTCTAAGTTATATGTAATCTTATGGGTGTAGAGTAAGGAAAGATGAGTGGCCAAGAAAATGAGTAAGTGGACCAATGTATACTGGAGAAGTGACCTAGAAGTTATGTGATCAGGTCGGTGTAGTGTTAGAAGCTCTCAGAATGTGAACTCGTCTAAAGAGGTTAGAGAAAGTAATGCATTTCGTCGGATATCCGACATATATGCTATACCTATCAAAACCCGAAATTATCATAAAAATTTAAAATTTTGAAAATACATAAAATGCTGAGAATGCAGTCTGCTAACAGCTAACAGTTATTTATAACAGAATTGGTTACCAGATTAGTTAATACATAATCTTAATTAAGTAACTTAGCATTCTACTTTTTAATACAAGGTTAGGTTTAACTTGTGCAATAATTTCTCTTTCAGTTTGTTGATGAGTTTTAACTTGCGACAAGTAGGTGGAACTGTCTTGGATTCTGGGGCTTACTTAGCTTCTAAGCTAACGCAGAAAGCTTACTATCCTATAAAGTTTACAGGTATGAATGATCGAGTAACACCTTTTAATTCCATAAAGAATTCAGCTTTTATTCTTATTTGCCAAATAAAAATCTTGGTAAATAAACTGTTACATATCACTCTACTACTATGAGTTAAAACAATTAGTTTGTTTCTTTCAATTATTTTTGTCAACGATATATATATATATATAAGAGTTTCTTTCTTATATGTAAATAGTGACAGTATTTATTCTCCTGGTTCACCATTTGTGATATTTGTCGTAAGTTAAATTCACCTAGAGTGTATAACCTGTAATGTTGTAATGATTGTTCTTACGGTAATAAACATTATCAATCTTATAATAATAGTATAAGCAACTGCTTATTATTCATTTTCTATAATGAAGATTACTGCCTAAGGTTCTAAACATTATGGTGTACATAAAGTCCTAAGGACTTAGAATCTAGTGGAATTGTTCCACTTCAGTTTCTTATTTTATTTTTGTAATACTTCCCTTCAATTAAGCCTCTGAACAAAATACTTAAATTAGGTCAGTTCTTCAAAAAGATTGATTTATTACCTTATGCAAGTACTTGACAGTTCTAAGAAAAATTATGTTACTAATCGAAAACATGGTGAACTAATAGTACTTGTCATGGTTGGTAAATGTCCAAATGTTATTAAACTTTGTTGATATGAGCTATGTACAGGATTCATATCCATCATCGAGTATTTGCTACCCACTGAAAATGATATTTTTCTATGATACACCCCATTATACACATGCATTATCTTGTTTATAAAACATTGGTGTTTGCCAGAAATTCTGGTTTGTAACAGATAAGGTTCATTAAGATCATGATCCTAATTAAAAATATGTTCTATAACATTATCAAGTCACAACATAAATGTTGGTGACGATATGATTAGCTATGCAAAGTTTGTTAGTAATACTTTATTATCATAGTTTGGCTAAGGGAGGAAATAGCCTTTTTCTTTGCACCTCCTAAGTATCATAAGATTTACTTTATTAAGCTAGTTTCGATAGCTCAAGGATTATAAACATATGTAACTATAATATTTATGCTATGAAATAATGGATGAACCATTAGTGATAAACTATAGCTTAAATGCATAAAAATACCTTCAGCATTAATAAGGATTAAGATGTTGCATTGATTCTATGATCAATCAAAAGTGTTATATAAATTAACGTATAAATATAAAGTTTATATTATAATTTGTAATGGTCAATGGATGCGGCATTAGACCACTCCAACGATGATATTATGGGTATGGTTGTGTATAAAACAAGGCTTTAAAACTACCCTCGTTCCAAACTATACAACGACTATATTATAAGCATGGCAAATGATTTGAAAGTTTATAGATTATGCATTCATAGTTTATACCATGAAATCGTAGGTTGACTTCAGGATATCGTGGAACCTTTTTAAATGATTTCCATACTATATGATTGTGCTCAAATTACATTTGAATAATTGGAATTCGATTGCATGTAGGAACTATACGATTTACCCATTGCATGATTGAAATTTTTGTGAGGCCATGTGGTTCTTTCTTGGCCAAGTGTTGTGAAAATATAAGGGTTTATGAATCCTACTCTTTGTCATTCTTCCCCATTGTTTTTGGGCCTTTGTGCCACTCTGCAACTGTGTCTTGGCCGCCATGCTTCCATTCTATGAAAAGAACGAGCTTGCGTCCTGTTTTGCACTAATCCGTCCACCTCCATCGTCCTCGTAACCTTGCCTGCATTGTGAGTTTATCCTGCAAAAATTTGAGGAGAGCCATGACATTTAGCTTACGGCTTGGATTGTGTAAAATGATTGAGTTAGTTCCTCCATGGCTTGCTTGTAGGGATAGTTTAAAGGAAATATTTCTTCTATTATGGCTTTGTCTATCATAGGATTTGTTAAAGTGTGTTCTTATGCTTCGCATGGTGACTGCTTTGAGCTCTACTATCCGTCTATTGCTCCCTTCTCCTTGCTGCTGTTAGCAGTTGTTCGTCTACTCATTGGACCCATCTTTGTCATGAAAGAGATGAAGGGTTGGATTTTCATTTCGTTTGTGGTGGAACTCCTATTCGTTGGTGGCTACATTACCTTTGTTTCCAGGTATGGGAAATTCTCTTAACAGTTCTTAAACTTGTTATTAATTCAGTTTTTGATATAACGCAATAACATTAATGTTGTGGGGTTATTCTTGCAGGTGATGGTTTACAACCTTGTTTGCAGCTAATATAATGAGTATGGTCGGCTTCCTGCATATGGGTAAGCCTTGGTCAGCCCATGGCAGTCCATACTTGTGCATTTCTTTATGGAACAGTTTCGGTTGGTCGTTGTGGCCTGCAAATAACCCTTGTGGTTTATTGTTTCTTGGTTAGCTTGTTTTCTTTTTACCAAACCCTTGTTGTTAGCAGGGTTTTCCAACTTATGCCGTGACTTGCAAACTTTTGTTTTACTAGTTTTGTGTATTGTTATGTAAAAAGAAAAGTATGCGGCCTGTCAAGCCATCCTTTGTTTAACTTTAAGTGAAGAAACATAACTCTCTTGAGCTCGGACTCGGTTATTTTGATGCTCTAATGTAATTTTGTGCACTAGGGTTTCACCCTATTTCGACTGTGTAAAGATATTTTTACTGTTTATACTACCTTCCATTAAAATATATTATTATTATATGTTCTGCTATTTCTTTCTGTCATAATAATTGTTTATAAGCTCGATTATTCGAACAAGGTTAAATTCTGTTAGTAACATGTGTATAAAATAATTTCTTTAATTAATCTGTAGGTTAGTTTATTAATACATGTTAAATACTTATTTGTTATAGTTATGTAGTGGTTATACTTTCATTGTTATTTTTTTCTCTGTCCTTATAGGACTGTAAAAATATTTTATAGTTGATGTTTCATAAAACTAAATAATCCAAATCTTTGGATTAATGCTTATCTGATTATATTGTTATTACTATGAATTACAATGTTTATGCTATAAATTATAATGTTATATTGTTAATACTATAATTTATAATGTTTAATATTATGAGGGCTTCGATCCTGTACATTCTGTTATAATTAATTTTTGTTTAGTTTATTTAAATGAATTTCTTCATATATAAATAATATTTATTAAATATTATTTAAGATTGTATTCAGTCTATTTGATAAGTACCTAAATAGGTTTTGTTATTATTTCTTTTTTACATTTTTATAATTGTTGTTCTTAATTTATTTATAATAAGAACTATAGTAGAATTACCCTACTTAAAATGTGAACATTTGTAAGAAATAGTTAAATAGTATGAACAATAAAATAACTCTGTAAAAATAACTTGGTTCTTTCTTCACATAAATAAATGAGTGTTTATCTAAGTTAAATATTTTACCTATGTGACAGGTTAGTAGTTTCATTTTGTAGAAATATAGTTCTGACTAAGATAAATAACCTATCTACAGTAATCAACATATTAAGAGAAATAAACCTGTTGTTTTGAAAAGTATTATGTATTCCTAATACATTAGTCTGGTTTTTAAGCCATAACTTAATTAGACAGATTGGTATCCTTTCCAGAAAAACATCTATATACAGAAATAAATTACTCCATTGTTTTGAAAAACAAAATAACTCTAATCAATCCAGATTTCTATCATATCTTCATCTATCTTAAATACACTACTTGTGCTAGAGTATGGTCTGGTTTATCGAAATGGAGAAAAACATAAGTAGGATTATCTCATTCAATTACAATTTCAACATTCAACAACTAAAAGATTATAAATTCTACAGTTCACTACATAACATGTAAATATTACATTATTCATTCATTCTCAGAAATAAACTTTAACACAGCAAATAAAGACTATAGAATCTGTTAAAAGTTGGATGACAATAGTGTTGGGAGGCCATTCCTTTCTACCAACTCCTAGAGAGTGCTCAAACAACGTCTTCTCGGGACCCTCGAGCCTATTCCTAGTCTTCTTGGCTGGGACTGGGTGAAGAAAACAACAAAATACTAGTCCAATGACTTAGTACTAACTCTGCACTCAACAACAAGATATTTCAGCTGAATAGCTGTACTGGATCATTCTCTATAGTTTTCCCCTCAAACACCTTCCAGAAATTCCCTTCGCAATGAAATTCTTTGAAGTACATTCACCTGAATGATTCTCTTCTTGGAATGAGTAGCCTCAAATCTCTTCAATGGGTATTTTTATTAAGATTTCCTAGGTCTTTTTGGGTTAGTTGTCATTAATTGAGCCACCTGCTCTGATTCCACTTTCTTAGGGGATCATGACCCCAAATGTAGGGAGGTTGCCACCTGCAACATTGGAAGTGTTATAGGATGCTTCCACTTGTCTATTTGCTCTCCACCCAGTCTCCTCCACCAACTTGACCAGTAAACACTCTTTTCACAACTCTCCCAAACTGTTGTCACCACTTTTTATTTATTTATACTTAAAATATTCATAATTACATTCAACATCCTTGACTTTACTGAGCCATCAATTACAACTTAGCATAAAATTTAACATAATTTCTTGGAATAAAATAAAATATGATAATATTATTTTGCAAAATTGGGGCATGTGACATACACACCCCCTTAGAATATAACACCGTCCTCGATGTTATTTGTTCTTCAACCTCAGAATTCCCCTGGAACAGAATTGGATATGCATCTCGCATTTTACTTTCCAATTCCCAAGTGGATTCCTCTGGACTAAGGTGCTTCCATTGCAGCTTTACCTGTCCAATGGTGCAGTTACGAAGTGTAATCTCCCTCCTCCCGAGGATATAGTCTGGTTCCACTAGAAAATCCCCTTCTAGTTCCACCTGTACATCATTCCAGTTAACAACATGAGTAGCATCATGAACATATTTCTTTAAAATGAAAATGTGAAAAACATTATGTACTTCTAAATTAGGTGGTAATGCTAATTGATAAGCTACTTGTCCAATCCTAGACAAAATTTCAAATGGTCCACAGTAATGAGGTGTCAATTTTTCACAACTCCCCAATATCAGAGAGCTCTTTTTGGGCCTTACCTTAATGAACACATGTTCACCTACCTAAAACTCCCTTGGAGTTCTTTTTAAGTCTGCTTGACTTTTCTATCGATCCTGTGGCACTTTCAGATTTCCCTACACTTGTTTTACAATTTCTTCCATTTCTTTTAACAGTTATGGACCTAATACCAATCTATCTACTGGATTACTCCAAGAGATAGGAGTATTAGATTTTCGTCCATATAAAATTTCAAAAGGACTAAATCTGGCTGATGTCTGATAATTATTATTATAAGAAAATTCTATCAGATGTAAATAGTCCTCCGATTTACTAGGCTGGTCTTTCACATAAATTCTTAATAGATATTCTAGTACTTGGTTTACCCTTTCAGTTTGTCCATCTGTTTGAGGATGGAAATAAGTATTGAAATTTAATGTAGTGTTTAAACCATTAAACAAAGGCTTCCAAAAGTTTCCTGTAAACTTAGGATCTCTACCTGAGATTATGACTTTTGATACTCCATGGAATCGAAAAATATGTTTCAGAAAAATATCAGCTATGTTTGCAGCTTTATAAGTGGTTTTAACAGGTATAAAGTGAGATACTTTGCTTAGCTTATCAACTACTACCATGATAGAATCATTCTGATTTTGATTTCTAGGTAGCCTAGTAATAAAATCTAGACTAAGTATCTCCCATTTCCAGTTGGGGATGGGTAATGGATGAAGCAAACCAGCTCGGTGTTGATGTTCATTTTTTACCTGTTGACATTCCAAGCACCTAGCAATGTATTTTTCTACTTCAATTTTCATATTTGGCCAGAAATACTCTTTTGTTAACATGGTTATAGTCTTTTGATAAATTGGATGACTTGAATATGGTGTTTTATGAATTTCATCTAGAATTAACAGCTTAACTTTATGTACATTAGGTACATACAGTCTATCTTTATATAGTAAAAGTTATTTTTCATATAAACTGTAACCTTTATTTCAGTATTGTGTTGGATTTTCTTTAACTTTGGCTTGCAAATTCTGGTAAACTTCATCTTGTTCTATTCCTTCTTTAAGTTGTTCATTTAAGTCTTAAACATAGGTGTTGATAGCTGCTGCAAAATTCATCCTTGCATTCCTACTTAATGCATCAACAACTTTATTTTCTTTACCTTTTATTTGCTGAATTTCAAAATCATACTCACTTAAGAAAGCTAACCACCTAGCTTGTTTGGCATTTAGATTAGGCTAATCTAAAAGATACTTCAATCCTTTATTATCAGTCATTAAAAAAAAAAATCTGCCAATTAGGTGATGTCGCCACATCTTTAAGGCGTGTATTACAGCTGCTAATTCTAGGTTATATGTTGCATAATTATTTTCATGAATTTTTAACTTTCTAGACTCATAGGCAATAACATACCCTTCTTGAGTCAGAACACCGCCTAATCCATAATTGCAGGCGTCAGTGCACACCACAAATTCTTTATTAGGATCTGCTATTCTTAAAATATGTGCACTGGTTAATAAAGTTTTTAATTTTTAAAATCTTTCTTCACATTTTTTATTCTAGTCAAACTTCTTTCCTTTCTTCTGCAAGGAAGTTATCGGATTTGATATCCTCGAAAAACCTTCAATGAACCTCCGGTAGTAACCGGTAATTCCCATGAAAGATCGAACATCTGTCACATCCTTAGGAACTGGCCAATCTTCGATTACCCTTATATTTTCAGGATCTATGGAAATTCCTTCCTTGGTCACTACGTGACCTAAATTCTGAATCTTATCCTTGAAGAAATCACATTTACTAAACTTTGCAAAGATTTGATGTTCTCGCAACTCTTGCAAAACAATTTTTAGATGTTCTTTATGTTCTTCTTCATTTTTCAAATAGATTAGAATGTCATCGATAAATATGACCACAAACTTATCTAAATACTTATGCATAACATTATTCATTAAATGCATGAAGATAGCTAGGGAATTAGTAAGCTCAAATGGTATTATGACAAATTCGTAATGACCATATGTAGTTCTGAAAACTGTCTTAAAGATGTCTTCATCTTTAATCCTTACTTGACGATATCTAGACCTTAAATATATTTTTGAAAACACCGTGGATCCTCGTAGTTGATCAAACAGATCATCTATGTGGGGCGATAGATATCGATTTTATATGGTCATCTTGTTTAACTGACAGTAATCTATGCAAAGTCGCATAGTTCTGTCCTTCTTCTTGATGAAGATGACAGGTGCCCCCCAGGGAGACACACTTGGTCGAATATACTTTTTATCAATTAATTCTTTTAATTTAGATTTTGATTCATTAAGTTTGAGTATATTCATTCGATACAGGGCTTTTGAACTAGGTACTGCACCTAGTACTAGTTCAATGGTGAAATCCAATTCCCTTTTCGGAGGTAATCCCAGAATCTCTTCTGGGAATACATCAACATATTATCTTAATACTGGTATGTCTTCCAATTTTAACTTATCTGTTTTAATTACACTTTCCTCATCAGTTATTGTTACTGCATAAGCTTTACATCCCTTTCTAACAGCTCTCTTAATCTATAAGGAAGAAATCTGCCTTATGGTAGTTTTTCTAGGGATTCCTTTAACACTTACTGATTTTTCATCACTGTTTAAGAATGTGAAATTTTTATCATAACAGTTTAGAATTACTTTATGTTGTTCTAACCAGTCCATACCAATCAAAAAATCATAAGAACCAAGAGGAAAAACATTAAGTTTAACAACAGTTTCAAATTTATCCATAACTATTGCACATTCTTTAACAAAGCAAGTTACTCTTCTTTTAGCACCAATGGCTAACTGAACTAACCATGAATTCTCAAACTTATAAATAGATAACTTACATTTTTCTACTATTTGAGGTGCAATATAACTGAGACTAGCTCTCGGATCAATCAAAATAGTTACAGGGGTCTTATTTATCATACCTTCTACTTCCACCATGGAAGTCTGATATTCAGCTTGTCGATTCTCCAAAGCTGCGTTAATCTTGGGCATGGTCCTCGCTAGTTCCCCAATGGTCATCTCCTCCTGTATGGTATGAATGTTGTCACCAGTCTTCTTTTGGTTTGGATAGATTGAACATAGTGGGGGCCATTACACTCCCAGCACTTGATAGGCTCCTTGCGTTCAAAGTTCTTGGTAAAATTTCGATGATTATTTGCAAAATCCTTACCTTTAGAATTATTCTGGTTGTTGGGTGTATTGTTCTTATTTCCTTCGAAGTTCTTGTTATTAGGATAATTTTTGGCCTTATTGTTCATAAAATTTCTGTTAGGCACAAAATCCTTCTTCTTTTGTTCAAACTGATTATTATTTTTCTTAGCTTTCCAGTTTTCCAAGATTTCTTTCATCCGATTCTGCTCAAAATAGAAATTACCTTTTCTCATAGCTTCTTCCAAGGTATAGGTATTTGGGTTATCATACTCAATTCTATCTTTAATACAATAAGGGAGACAGCTAAGAAATCGATGTACCTTTGGTTTCTCATCTACAAGGTATGGTACATACCTAAGTAGGCTTAAGAACTTGCTGCTCAGATCCTTCATTGTCATTGATCCTAACATCAACTCATAAAACTCTTTGGCTCTCTCCTCATAATATTGCTTAGACAGAAATTTCTTTTTGAAATACCTCTTAAAGGTACTCCAGTTTACATTTTTCTCTTTTAGGCCTTTAACTCTTTTCAAGTCCTGCCACCAAATGTTAGCCTTTCCTCAGAGGTTATAAATAGCCATTCTAGCCTTTAACTAGTTAGAATAGTTATATATTTGGAAGTACTTCTTCATCTGAGATAACCAGGATTCAAATTCCTCCCCCTTCTCAGTCTGTCCATTAAAGGTTGGTGGGTTTATCTTTTTGAATTCCCCAGAAATTTCCTCATAAGGTTTGTATTTCCTCTTTTTAGTGTACTGATTATCATCACTACTATCACTAGTAGAATGGTAATTTCATTGTTCACCAAACACTTCGGAAGATGAACTACTTGCAGTTTTAGTATGTTTCATCTTTTTAGATTTACGTTGATGACTGGTATCTTCTGATTCTGTTCTTCTACCCCTACCCTTAGTTTGAAACTTTTCAGTTAAAATCTGATTCATCTCTTCTTGAGCCCTCATAATCCTTTCATTTTCTCATTTTACAGACTCCATTTTAGTTTTTAGGTCCTTTGTAGTTTGTAGCAATTTTGAGCAATTTGCAGTTAAATCCTCTGGTATAGGATCTCTTGGTAAATTCCTGTCTCAGTAACTGGAGACTCCTCCTCTGCATGCTCTTCCAGCCTTTCCATACCTACTTGTTAAACTTCAAAAAACAATTCTCTGTTGAATAACATTTAAAGTAAAATACATCAGCATAATAATTTAATTTACCATTTCATAAAAGCTAGTTGGGCTTCATCAAGACCCAGTGTTTGAACCTTGTGCTCGGATATCACATGTCAAAACCCCAAATTTTCATAAAAAATTAAAATTTTGAAAATACATAAAATGCTGAGAATGCAGTCTGCTAACAGGTAATAGTTATTTATAAAAGAACTGGTTACCAGATTAGTTAATACATAATCTTAATTAAGTAACTTAACATTCTACTTTTTAATACAAGGTTAGGTTTAACTTGTGCAATAATTCCTCTTTCAGTTTGCGGATGAGTTTTAATTTGCGACAAGTAGGTGGAACTGTCTTGTATTCTGGGGCTTACTTAGCTTTTAAGCTAACGCAGAAAGCTTACTGTCCTTACAGGTTTACAGGTATGAATGATCGAGTAACTCCTTTTAATTCCATAAAGCATTCAGCTATATTTCTATTTGCAAAATAAAAAGCTCGATAAATAAGCTGTCACAAATCAATCTGCTTCTATGAGGTAAAATAAGTAGTTTGTTTCTTTCCATTATTTTTGTCAACGATATAATTATAGAAGAGTTTCTTTCTTAAAAGTAAATAGCGACAGTAATTATTCTCCTTGGTTCATAACTTGTGATCCTTGTCGTAAGTTAATTTCACCTATAGTGCATGACCTATAATGCTGTAATGATTGTTCTAATGTAATAAACATTATCAATCTTATAATAATAGTATAAGCATCTGCTTGATATTCATTTTCTGTAATGAATATTACTGCCTAAGGTTCTAAACATTATGGTGTACATAAAGTCCTAAGGACTTAGAATCTAGTGGAATTGTTCCACTTCAGTTTCTTATTTTATTTTTTTAATACTTCCCTTCAATTAAGCTTTTGACCACAATACTTAACTTAGGTTAGTTCTTCAAGAGAGATTGATTTATCACCTTATGCAAGTACTTGACAGTTCTAAGAAAAATTATGTTACTAATCGAAAACATGGTGAACTAATAGTACTTGTCATGGTTGGTAAATATCCAAATGTTATTAAAATTTGTTGATCTGAGCTATGTACAGGATTCAAGATAATTCACGTGAATTATCTTGTTTATAAAACATCTGTGTTTGCCAGAAATTCTGGTTTGGAATAGATAAGGTTCATTAAGATCATGATCCTAATTAAAACTATGTTCTATAAGATTATCAAGTCACAACATAAATGTTGGAGACGATATGATTAGCTATGCAAAGTTTGTTAGTAATACTTTATTATCATAGTTTGGCTAAGGGAGGAAATAGCCTTTTTCTTTGCACCTCCTAAGTATCATAAGATTTACTTTATTAAGCTAGTTTTGATAGCTCAAGGCTTATCAACATATGTAACTATAATATTTATGCTATGAAATAATGGATAAACTATTAGTGATAAACTATAGCTTAAATGCATAAAAATAACTTGAGCATGAATAAGGATTAAGATGCTGCATTGATTCTATGATCAATTAAAAGTTTGATATGAATTAACATTAAATTATAAATTTTATATTATAATTTGTAATGGTTAATTGATGTTGCATTAGAGCACTCCAATGATGATATTATGGGTATGGCATGGGGGCTTCACTTATTGACCAATATCCTATCACGTTAGTTCATATCGTGGGTTTTAAAATGATCAAAAATTGAACCAATATATTGCAGGTATTGGGGGGGGGGGGGGTGGGGGGTTTAGGGGGGGGGGGGGGGGGGGGGTTTAAGGGGGGGGGGGGGTAGGGTGGTTTATAAGGATTGAGGTATAAAAAGGGGTAGGGAGGAAGTTTAAGTATTGGGAAGGGGTTTCAAAAAAAATACTTTGGGGCAATATCTCTGGAAATTAAGGGTATTCTTTAATATCCCACGATCGCACGTGCTATGTGAGAGGTTCACTAAGTGAAGTCCCCATGGGGTATGGTTGTGTATAAAACAAAGCTTTGAAACTACCCTCGTTCCAAACTATACAACGACTATATTATAAGCATGGAAAATGATTTGAAAGTTTATAGATTATGCTTTCATAGATTATACCATGCAATTGTAGGTTGACTTCAATATATCGTGGAACCTTTTTAAATGAATTCCATACTATATGATTGTGCTTAAATTACGTTTGAATAATTGGAATTTGATTGCATGCAGGAACTATACGATTTACCGACTGCATGATTGAAATTTTTGTGAGGCCACGTGGTTCTTTCTCGGCCAAGTGTTGGGAAAATATAGGGTTTTACGAACCCTAATCTTTGTCATTCTTCCCTATTTTTTTTGGGCCTTCGGGCCTCTCTACAACTGTGTCTTGGATGCCATGCTTCCCTTTTGTGAAAAGAATGAGCTTGCGTCCTGTTTTGCAATAATTCATCCACCTCCGTCGTCCTTGTAACTTTGCCTGCGTTGTGACTATATCCTACAAAAATTTGAGGAGAGTCGTGACATTTAGCTTACGGATTGGACTGTGTAAAATGCTTGAGTTAGTTCCTCCACGGTTTGCTTGTAGGGATAGTTTAAAGGAGTTCTTGCTTCTGTTATGGCTCTGTCTGTCATAGGGTTTCGAAAAGCGTTTTCTTATGCTTCGCATGGTGACAGCTTTGATCTCTACTATGCACCTATTGCTCGACCATTTGTCCCTTCTCCTTGTTGCTATTAGCAGTTGTTTGTGTACTAGTTGGACCTGTCTCTGTCATGAAAGAGATGAAGGGTTGGCTTTTCATTTCGCTGGTGGAAGGGCTCATGTTCGTTGGTGGCTACATTACCTTTGTTTCTAGGTATGTGAAATTCTCTTAACAGTTCTTAAACTTGTTATTAATTCAGTTTTTGATATACTACAATAACATTAATGTTGTGGGGTTATTCTTGCAGGTGACGGTTTACAATCTTCTTTGCAGCTGACACAATGAGTAGGGTCGGCTTCCTGCATACAGGTAAGCCCTAGTCAACCCATGGCAGTCCATACTTGTGCAGTTCTTTATGGAACAGTTTTGGTTGGTTGTTGTGGCCTACAAATAAACCTTGTGGTTTATTGTTTCTTGGTTAGCTTGTTTAGCTTTTACCAAACCCTTGCTGCTAGCAGGGTTTTCCGGCTTATGCCGTGACTTGTAAATTTTTGTTTCACTAGTTTTGTGTATTGTTATGTAAAAACAAAATTATGTGGCCTGTCAAGCCATCCTTTGTTTAACTTTATGTGAAGAGATGCAACTCTCTTGAGCTCGAGCTCGGTTATTCTGATGCTCTAATGTAATTTTGTGCACTAGGGTTTCACCCTATTTCGACTATGTAAAGATATTTTTACTGTTTATATTATCTTAAATTAAAATATATTATTATTATTTGTTCTACTATTTCTTTCTGTCATAATACTTGTTTATAAGCTCGGTTATTCGAACAAGGTTAAATTTTTGTTAGTAACCTGTGTATAAAATAATTTATTTAATTAATCTGTAGGTTAGTTTATTAATACATTTTAAATACTTGTTTGTTACAGGTATGTAGTGGTTATACTTTTGTTGTTATTTTTTTCTCTGTCTTTATAGGACTGTAAAAATATTTTATAGTTGATGTTTCAAAAAATTAAATAATCCAAATCTTTGGATTAGTGCTTATCTGATTATATTTTTACTACTATGAATTGCAATGTTTATGCTATAAATTATAATGTTATAATGTTAATACTATAATTTATAATGTTTAATATTATGAGGGTTTCGACCCTGTACATTCTTTTATAATTTATTTTTGTTTAGTTTATTTAAATGAATTTCTTCATATATAAAATATATATTTTAAAATATTATTTAACATTGTATTCAGTCTATTTGATAAGTACCTAAATAGGTTTTGTTATTATTTCTTTGTTACATTTTTATAATTGTTGTTCTTAATTTGTTTATAATAAGAACTATACTAGAATTACCCTACTTAAAATGTGAACATTTGTAAGAAATAGTTAAACAGTATGAACAATAAAATAACTCTGTAGAAATAACTTGGTTCTTTCTTCACAGAAATAAATGAGTGTTTATCTAAGTTAAATATTTTACCTATGTGATAGGTTAGTAGTTTCATTATGCAGAAATAAAATTCTGAATAAGATAAATAACATATCTACAGTAATCAACATATTAAAAGAAATAAACCTGTTGTTTCGAAAAGTATTATGTATACTTCTTTGCTAGAATTCCTAATACATTAGTCTGGTTTTTAAACCATAACTTAATTAGACAGATTGGTATCCTTTCCAGAAAAACATCTATATACATAAATAAATTACTCGATTGTTCTGAAAAACAAAATAAATCTAATCAATCCAGATTTCTATCATATCTTCATCTATTTTAAACACACTACCTATGCTAGAGTACAGTTTGGTTTATCCAGATGGAGAAAAACACAAGTAGGATTATCTCATTCACTTACAGTTTCAACATTCAAAAACTAAAAGATTATAAATTCTACAGTTCACTACATAACATGTAAATCTTACATTATTCATTCATTCTTAGAAATAAACTTTAACATAGCAAATAAAGACTGTAGAACCTGTTAAAAGCTGGATGAAAACAACATTGGGAGGCCATTACTCTCTACCAAATCCTGGAGAGCGCTCAAACAATGTCTTCTCAGGACCCCTGAGCCTGTTCCTGGTCTCCTTGGATAGGACTGGGTGAAGCAAACAACAAAATACTAGTCCAATGACTCAATACTAACTCTGCACTCAGTAGCAAGATCTTTCAGCTGAATAGATGTACTAGATCATTCTCTACAGTTTACCCCTCAAACACCTTCCAAAAGTTCCCTTCCCAAAGAAATCCTTTGAAGTACATTCACCTGAATGATTCTCTTCTTGGAATGAACACCCTCAGTTCTCTTCAATGGGCATTTTTATTAAGATTGCCTAGGTCTTTTTGGGTTAGTTGTCATTAATTAAGCCACCTGCTCTAATCCCACTTTCTTGGGGGATCATGACCCCAAATTAAGGGAGGTTGCAACCTGCAACATTGGAAGTGTTTGAGAATGCTGCCACGTGTCTATTTTCTCTCCACCCAATCTCCTCCACCAACTTGATCAGTAAACACTCTTTTAACAACTGTCCCAAGCTTTTTTCTTCACTTTTTATTTATTTATAATTAAAATATTAATAATTACATTCAACATCCTTGACTCTGCTGAGTCATCAATTACAACTTAGCATAAAATTTAACATAATATCTTGGAATAAAATCAAATATGATAATATTATTTTGCAAAATTGGGGCATGTGACGATACCATCGACATCATAAATCCGTTTATATGACTTTAGCCACATCTACAGAGAGGACAATATGAGTGAAAACCATTTATCCAACGAAGCATTGAATATGGAGGTTGTCCTCCTCTCCTTCTCGTAACTTTTAGAAGGAGAAATAATTGAGGAAGGCATGATACAATTAATTTAAGAGCCTTTTTATTTGTGCAGAATAGTCATTTTTGGTTCTTTATACTATGGGATACATCAACATCTTTCTTATTTTAGCTGGGGATATAGAGTTTGTTTTCATCCCCTTAGGGGTGTGTTTTCTCCACCCTCGATGCCTCCTTGTTTAAGTTGTTAGGGATCCTTATGTTCTCGGTGTGGTATTGCTACTTGATTCATCTTGGGATTGTGGGTTTCATCCCTCCCGAAAAGGTTTTTTTTTTTTTATACTCATGATCTCCACTCGTTAATGGACTATGTAAAAGTTACCTTTTATTCACTACTGAATATCAAGCTAGAACACCTCTTTTTCTTCTGAAAAAATATACATAATATTTGCAAATGCTTTTATCACGTTTATTGAGATCGGTAAACTGGGTCTTTTATATTTTTGGGTGAGGAAACAAACTAAATTAAAATAGGTACACCAATCTATATTGTAAAAAACATAGTTTGTATTTTGAGATTAATTGGCTGAACCATTTGATATGGAACGACTTGATATCTATATCATCTTAAAGGACTATGTGTTGAATTATTATACTAGGGATTTATTTATATTATTTAGGATAATGATATCAACATTATGTCATGCTTATAAGTGTTTCCAAGTTTTTTGCTAGTATTTTTCTAAGTTTTTGCCAACTGTTTTTCCATCCATGGTGCAGGTAGAACCAAATAGGTATTTGTCAAACTTGTCTTCCTCCAGTGAGGAAAGTGATACATCTAGTAGGTCTACAAAGTTTAGATCAACTAGATGTCATAAGATCAAAAAAAAATTCAATAAACATATGGAATATTTTCTCAAAGGAGGGGGGCCATGTTCCTATGATGATGAGACAGCGGGAAACATCGAGGTTCCCTTAAGGTACAAACACCTAGTGAAACAATGGGTGCCTAGGGATATTCCTCAAATAAAAATTGATTTTTGTGTGAATGAGATGATATATAGAATTGCATTGTCATCATTACATGGATTGGGGTTGTTTTGCTTGGATGGTATAAAGGTTGGATATGGAAGATGTAAAAAATTGATGGATTATGTTGGATGCTCTTACAACTACATTGATTGGATGCACTTGGTCCAATATACATGAAGTATGCGTAGATATGAGTTGTCAACAAATTATATACAACTGAAAGACAAAGCTCAAAATAAAGGAGCAACATTGTATATGGACAAAAGGCCAGAAACAACTGGTAATATTGCAGGGTTTATCAACAAGATAACCGAGGTCTACACTTAAGCAACCCAGCTGCATATTTGATTTGCGTGAAGGAAATCATGTCTTTGTATGTGCCATTAAATCAATAGCTCCTCGCAAAGAACTGCTTAGTATTTACAATTTCAATCGTGTAGATACAAACATGGTTATTATGTTTGTGGTACATCCAACAATTTACCCAACCTTTTATTAATTATTTTAATATCTATAGGATTTTTTGTTAGCATATAATTATAATTTTCTAATAAATTTCCTATGTTGACTTCGCAGGGAGGTGATGGGGGGCTCATCACCCGAGAAAAAGGTGAGAGGAGTACACGACCTGCGAGTAAACATGTATACATCAAAATGTTATGTTTTAAAATTGTTTTAGTGAATATTCTGGTTTTGTTAGGTAATTTTTAGTATGTTTTTTTATGCAGGGTTCTCTCAGGGGCACCTCCCTCTCCATAGATGCTAGTAGACCTGAACCAAGGAGGAAGGTATACATTGATATTGCCAATGTAATAAATTTAAGATGGACAAGTAGATCTGTTGTTATGTATTTTCATTAGTATATTCAATTATTTTATATAATCTTATCCATTTCTCATGCATATTTTTTATCAGGGAATCCAACCGGCTATTTATGAGCCGAATGCAGCATTGGGGCAATAGGTAAACATGAATGTAATTCTCCATTTGAAATACTTTAAAATCATACACATGTATATCATGTAGCATAATTTTTATTTTGGTATATATTTTTTCATTTTTATGTTTGCGTTCATGATGATAATGTTGTCTACTTTTTTGGCAGGTTGTTGACCGGGGAAAGTCCCCAACTGTTGTTCAGACGACTAGAGCCTCTAGGAAACCTGTAAACCTAAATGTAATTCCACATTCTAAATACTTCAAAATGGTGCACATATAAAACATGTAGCATAATGTTTATTTTTGTTATGTATTTGTTAGCTTTTACATATTGCGTTCATTGTGATAATGTTATCTACTTTTTTTGCAGGTGGTTGATCAGGGTAAGTCCCCAGCTATTGGTCATACAACACCCTCATCTCGACATCAGGTAAACCTAGATGTAATCCTATGAATCTATCATGATAGACAATTTTTGTTAATATAATTGTTTGCGCACACTATTGCTTCAAAGACTAAGCAATGTTTTATATAATTCTGTTAAAGATAGGGGATTCAGTTTATGAAACACCATATCAACACTCTTTACATTTTGAGGTCTCCCATTTGATGAAAGATAATGAAATTAGTGGGTTTGCAAACTCATTGAGGGTCCTCTAGAGAACCATGGAAAAACAAAATGAGGAACTGGTTTTTCTGACATTAACAGTTCCACAAACACAAGAGACCAAATCAAAGATTCAATTGTTGTTACAGAGATGTCGAAAATTGCAATTAAGTTCCTGAATAATAAATTAAATTCATTTAAAACTTTATAATATTTAACTTTATATGCTATTGAACTTATAATACAATGGTTTGAATTTATAGCAATTTATGCATCTTTGCAGTGGTGGTCAAGGCATTGTTGGTCCTAGTGACCAAAACATACCATGTACACCACATATTACTCCCTTATTGTCCACAGAATAGTTGGAAAAATGCTCTGTGACACCCCTGAGGCCAGCAGAGGGTGCAACCGATGCTAACCGACCTAGAACAGATGTTGAAGAAGAAGGGGTGGATGCAAGGTTAGATAGATAGGTGGATGCATTTCCTGGATCTTCTGATGTCACTAGAACTGGTTCAGTAGTGATGAAATTTTTTTTGAACGAAGAATTGGTTCCAATAAATATAGAGAAGAATCTAGGTGATTATAGATTGCTCAATTTAGTTTCTATTATTTGTGTCTAATATACCAATAATATTTTTTAATGTTGAATAATGATGGAATTAATGTTTTGTAGGAAATGATATATTTTATAAGCATCTAAATGATTTTTCCTTGGATATATTTGGGCCCACCATCCGCACAAGGTGGGACAAGTAGAAAAAATCTTTAAAGGATGAGCTAACTAACAACTTGATTGGTCTGTTCAGAAAAGACACTTTCGATACATCGAAGGTCCTACAGAAGGATAGAAAACATCTGAAGATTGTATGAGACTAGTATAGGGTTCACCTACAAAATGACCCTAGGTATGAGCTCCCTCCAATGATTCCATATATGGAGTGGAAATCCCTGGTGTATGATGGAAAAGATAAGGGTATGAGAAAAGCAGGAAAGATACCACCAGCAACAGGGAGGTATGTAATACATTTCAACATGTAATGGTAAGCCTTATTATTATTAGTTTTTATATAAAATTTGGAACATCAACTAACGTATTTCAACACTTGATTAGGCTCTCGGACACATCTAGGGCTATCAAGGCAAGAATGGAAACCATTGGTCCACACAAGCTTGGGCATGGTGGTTACTCGAACTTGGCGGCCCGATATGTAAGTATCGAAAACCCAAAACCACATCTAAATATCATACAGAAAATTATTCTCATTTTTTTCTGGAAAAAATTGTAAAATTAATGACATCATGCAAATATGCAGGCTGACCGGTTCAAATAATTGTCCACTGCGGAAGACATGAAGCTTGGATTCTAATAGGGACGTTGTTGTTGAACGGCGGAGAATATTGTCTGGGCATACTGCACGATCTTCTGCTGATCTATCTGGCGCGCATGTATATAAAAACTATATAGTTTAATGATAATTTATTAATTCTCATGCAATTTATTCATTATAAAAAATTAACATAAATTATTTATTCATTTTTGAGAAGGAAAGTAATGATCTCATTCATGTCGAGGATGTACACCAACCAGATGAAGATCATGCTTTGATTCCTCGTAATGAATTTACTGATATGCTACTATTTTGTATAGATAATTTGATATGATAAACATTAATTCTAATTCTACACAATTCAACTCCAGAGCATATAGATGCAGATAAGATTGTACATGATAATGATGAATATGTTGTTGTGCCCATGCCAAGTAAAAAAACACCTTCATAATGTTTTTTAAATGAATTACTTGTATTTACAAAAATAAAAATATATTAATGAAATATTTTAACATTATTACAGAAATTCATCGCCCCTCGCCGCAAGTTCAACGTTGTGAGCAGTCCAGTAGGGAGATTGAGGATCAGATTCCAAAAGATGTGACTCCGACTAAATATTTAAAGAGAGGTAAAGTAAAAAGGAAGTGAATCAAGAAATTTTGATTAATTCTTGTTTATAATAAAAATGTTTTCATGTTTTTTTTCGTCTGTTTCATGAATGAATGGTTAAATGAATGCTTTAATGAATGGTTTACTGATTTTTTATCTAATATTTACTAAATGAATGGTTTAATGAATTATTTAATGAATGGTTTAATGAATTTTTTTTTCAAATGTTGAATGATTCAATGGTTTCATGAATGATTTAAAGAATGATTTAATGAAATCTTATTTCAGCTATTGAGTGAAATAATTTGCATTAAATTGTTATTTGCAAGTAGATGCATTGGTTTTGGAGAATTGAGAGTGATGTGAGGGGGAGGAGGGGCCATAAGAGCTTCTACCTTCACCTGGATGGTCCTGTTTAGTAGAGAATATTAAATTATTCTCAAAACAGAGAGGAACTCAATGAATGGTAAGGAAGAATACATTTAAAACAACTATTTCTATAATTTTAGGGTTAAATTTTCACTATTGTTATTTGAATCCTCCATTGGAACTTGTTACAGATAGAGTTGAGAAACATTTTCATAGATAAGAGGCAAGAAATGGCGTTTTGATGTGATTGATGGCCTTATATACATAGTGTTTTTGGCTGTCCATGTTTTATCAGGTGATCCATTATTAACAATTAATTTACTTGAATAGTTGAATAGTATTGTAATTTACATTGTAATAGTATTGTATTTATTTATATTTGTTTTGTTATTTTCATAAACAAACAAAAATGTATTTCATGGGTCTAACATGAAAATATTGCAACAAGACAAAATTTGAAGTATGTTGAATGATGTTTTGAAAGGTAAAGCATAAGAAGACAGTGCAAAGCTCCACAAATCATGGTATAATTATGTTTTCTTTTGTTTGATTGAACTGTGTATTGGGTATTTGTTCATGTGCACACACGCACATTTAGTTGATGATGGTGATTACCATATAACATTTAGGTGAACCTTGTTCTATCTGATCTAAAAACTTACATTAAATAGTTTGATTTATCATGTTGTTTCTATGATTGAATAACTTGGAAAAGAAACTTCTAGTATTTATTAGTTAGTAATTTATAGAATCCTATCTTTTCACAAATATTTTTTAAAATGTTCCCAATTCTGAGCATCCATGCAGTAGTGTGTGAAAGTTTTGGGCACATTGGGAGCATTTCTGAGCAACAAAAAAAAGTAAAACACCTCGCGGAAGATAAAAATGACATAATCCATTGATTAATTTTATGCATTATTATATACCTAGATACACCATTATCATAATCAAAAGAGACAGAGAGAGTTCTTTGAAAAAAATGTGTTTAAACAACCCATTATATTGCTATACAGGATTTCATATTTGTATAAGTAAATTATCGCACAAGCTTACTAAGCTAGAAGTAGTTTAGGTTTTTATAAAGGACACTATTGTTTTTAAAAAAATGCACCCATTTGGAACACTAGAATTTTATATGCAATACTGGGGAATTTGTTTCCCATCACCTAGAATTTGTCCAGGTTCAATAGTTAGGCTTGTTTCATGTTATTTTAAGGTCAGTGCAGGTAAATGCATGCCCAAATTTCACATAGATGCTACCCATGTTTGTATGTGAGGCATATAATTGTTCAATGTTAAGAAGATGGCCAAAAGTGTCATAAAATATGAATGAGGTTTATCAATATGAAAAAAAAAATTTCATTGTTATTGCTTGTTGTTATAAGGACCATAATTACTGAAAACATAAGGTATAGGTGTTTTCATTGATTTTCATTTTCCAAAGGTTGCATGGAGATACCTAGAAGTACACTTGCCCTATATCGTCATCTGCTTGGATTTCGTGAGTAGCTGTGTATCTTCTTCAATAAGGTCTTTAAATAGGACTCATTAATCTAGTATACTACCAAGCACATTTTGTACCACTCAATGGTATCTAATTTCGAAGATAAAAAAATGTTGCTTATACTCCTTTCTTTGCTTGACCAAATCATCAGTATTACAATACCCAATACAACATAGTTGCAATTTTTTTTGAAATAGTTCAAGTTTCTTCTCCATCAAAGGAACCCATATTAGGAGGGTTAGTGGCACTTTTGGAACCATAAATAAAATCATCCTTGTGGATATGGAATACCAAAATAAGAGTTTTTTTCTAAAATGAGACATTGATTCATACTATTGTCTAGCCACTTTATCTCTATAACTGATAGTTGTGGTTGATAACATAACCAAACTGCCACAAATTCCAAGGGATGTGTTACATATCCCTTTTTTCTCATTCAAAGTTCCTAGTCTATTTGTTGATGTTATAGGTCAAGGTAGAAAGGTTATAGGAAAATCAGTACTTGAGCTGATAAATAGAGCGAGGGAGGTCGAAAAGGAAACTAGGGAAATACTTGTTTTACACACCAGGTCCATATTAGTATGGTGGTAACATGAACAAAACCATATTTGTTGTTGTCATTGCTACAATAACTAGTCTCGACTCCAAAAGTTAATTGTTTTCATTGTTGTTTAGAATATTACTATATGACTCCCAGGATTGCTGCTCATATCTTTTTTTGTCTTGCTTGAAGGTCATAAATTTTCCTACAATTTCCCATTGGTGACTATACCTTAGTTTCATCACCTTCACTTCTAAAAACTAACCCTAATGAATTCAGATTTGCAGGCTAGATGATGTTAAACTCAAAAATACTTCCTAATGTGTTGAGCATACCTATTGACTACCGATAAATGTGAGTTAACCCTACTTACCACAATTTGACACACATGCCAAAAAGTGGGTAACAAGCAATATGGAGGAAATGGGTTTTATTGGATGTATTGTAAATTATAGTTTGCTGGATGTGAATCCTTTTACAGTTGATCTGCCTTCAGAGACTTCCAATATTGTTGTTTTATGGTGGTTTTAGGGTCATGTATGCCCAGAATTTTTGTTTAGGATTTCATGCATAGATCTATCCTCAAATTTAATCCAAATTTCATTTTTTAGTTCTAGATACACCTTGTTCTACAATGAAAGTTTCCTGGAATCAATAATATTAGTGTTAATCAACTTCTCTTTACCATATTTTAACCTTGGTATTGCACAAAATAGTAAATTCACCACTTCCAAGTTCTGAATTCATGCGTAGGTTTACTTGATTTAATGCCCATATATGAAGATGAGGATGCCACTATTGTTGATCCATAAAATTCCCTTACTTATGGATACCATCAACCACACTGAATAACCCTACTGATACATGTGGAATTACCCTGCTTGTTTGAATTATGTAAATATGGAATATTTAAAATAATGCCTTCAAACAGTGACCAGGACATCAAGATAGGAAACAATACCCAAAAATAACAATATTGCAAGGCTTATGTCATTTTCTATGGGAAGAAACTTTCCATGGGAAAGGAAAAGATAAAACTTATCATATCGTCACATTAGGACTGTACCATGCAACATTTGTAGGACACCCCTCTAAATATTGTGATCAAAATCACACATGAACACCCATACAAAATAGGGGTAAAAATTCCTATGTTATTTGTCTCAACTGTGATTGGAATATTGCGCCATCCCTATCATGATCCCAAAAGTTTCCTATAGTTGTGAATACTTTATCACAAACAAATAGCTGGCATTGTTTTATATCTAACTCAACTTGTGTAGGCTGAACACAACTAGTCACAGAAGTGGATTCCTCTCCACCATATATATTCTGATCCCTCTAATTCAAAACCAATTACTGTTTTATTCAATCACTTGAATTCTTAGTAGTTTACCATATAAGAGCACTAGACTTCAAAATATGATCTCCATTGAAAATTATTTTAATTTTCTGAATAGTTTTTATGATGAAACTTCTAATAAATAAGTTAACCTAGGGGAAAGGTTGGACCCTTTATAGATTATCACATATTTTCCTTTTCTAGACCATGATGAAAAGTTATTAAACATATCCTTACTTCCTTGTATAATTATTGAAGCCGTCATAATACAATACCAAAATCAAAATTTCTTAAATATCTTAGATCCTCTACTCATGAATGTCAAACATGATTAGGATAATCTAGGATTTCCTTATAATTTGCAATAGCATCTAAGAGTTTCTTTGGTGTTTTGACTCTTTGAGTTTTTTTTAAGGATGATCTTCTCCATGTGTATTCTTTTTGTGGATTTATTCTTTTCTTCTTGAGGTACATCACTTTCCTATTGTACAACCAAGTTCAACTTCTTGAGTTTGAAGCATCGATTCTTATTAAGGCCATGTTTTTATATTTAGTATAAAATTTCTCAAATCACTTCTTTGGTGTACTCACCAATTTCATTGGTCTAATCACTACTATCCTTGCAAGTACTCTATAATGGTGGGTAGATATTTGCTAGAACAATTGTAGTAAGTGTTTCTTTGACCTTTTTCTTTATAGTACATAGATTGCACATTTTATGCTTACTTTTTTGGTTGAGTGTGCATCATTATTTATTAGCACTGAATATTGAGGAGCACTGAGTAGTTTTTCTTTCATTGTGTCATCCTGTGATTTTCATAATAAGTGTCCACTTTCTTAGTAAGAAACTTACAGTTGTTCATTTCATTTTCATCATATAAATTTAGGTCTATTTAATCAAATGACTATCCTTGAACAAGTTCTTCTATTGTTTCATTCAAATTTTGCATGTATTTTGGCCTTCAAAAAAGGTACTATGCCTAATTTGTAGGCCCCACATAGTAGATCATTATGGTGTGCTTCTCTCTAGTTGTACCCCATGTATTTTAGTCACATAAGGACCTTTGGAAAATTTCAATTTCATTTTTCCATTCTTGGCCATGTGGTCTTTTCTACCCATATTATATTGATCATTTCAAACTTGAAATCAATGGGTTTTCTCATTGGAGATAAATTGGATCATTTGAGATCAATTGGAGGTTCATAGACATAAGGACTACCTCCATACTTTCTTCTCCACTTGCTCATGTACGTCTTATCCAATACATACAAATGATTAAAGGTTGATTGGCATACAATTTTTTCCCTCTTTCTTTTATTTTAGTATATTTCCACTTTGGAAAAAGATAATGCATATCCAACATTTGAGATTTAAGGATAAATTGAGAATCATTGGCTACTTATCTTGGTGTTTGATGTTATCAATCGGGATAATATATTGAAAGAATTTAATAGCTTAGAAAATGTAGCCAAATATTTAACAGGTATAAAAATTGTTATGCTTTTGAAGTGGGAAGTGAGACTAGGTTTTGATACTTGTGATGATAAATGATGCTTTCATGATTCTATGCTATTTTTTATTTATAACTATTCACCTTGGTTCTTAGTGGAACCACACCTAACATCTTTAACACATGTTATCGATCATCATGACCATTCATTGTTATAAAAAATGGCTGGTGCCAACCTCCCAAGCCATAGATGGAACCTGATAAATGTGGAGTTAGGTTGGAGCCATGAATCTATCCAACTTAAAATTAAAAGAAAGAAACATAGTGCAGGTCTTTGAAGTAGGGAGAATTGATTGCAAATATGCAACAAAACTTATCTGCATTATTACAGGTCTTAGTTATATTACCAATAATATTACTGAAAGAGTAACCCAAGGGGAATATGCTAGTACTAAAATGTTCCCAAGGTGTGGTGAATGTTATTTTATGTTTGTATTCTATGATAACCAGGATCTGATTATATCTAGATACACCATCCAACATAGGGATCATTATTGACCTTGTTACTCCACATTTTGCATCGGTGTTCAATGTTCATGTGTGTGATTTTGATCACACTCTTGAGAAGGGTAACATTCGTCATGATTTTATTGTAGTTACTTGGTGTGGGAATAGGATCATGCCCTAATTTCAAGGTCGCATTCACCCTTGAAGAATCATTGTACTATAACAACACATTTATGGGTAGTGTTTATAGAAAAATACAATAATAAAAGGCTTATGGAACATCATTCATAATTTTGAGTAGGTCTAGACACTTTCTAAGCAAGTATTGATACTTTGATGAATGATTGTAATAAGATACTATCATTTTTTCAAAGTAAAATAAGAAAACTCATCCCATAACTTTGCATGTAAGATGTATCATAAGAAATACTATGCATAAGAAGCAAACCTGGGCATGTTTTCAAGAAAAAAGAAGTGACAAGAACATGTCTGGGCCTTAAAAAAGGAGTCAATCCTCAACTTTGGTAATATTTCAAGCTTAAATTAGTAGCAAAAGAACCTCATATGTAGTGTTTTCCAAGTATATGGGATAAACCAATAGTGTTGGTCATAAAACCAACCTTTGTAAGGAAGATATGGATGCTTCTAGGAACTTTGTATGGTGTTTTTCATGGAAGCAACCATAAACCATTAATTATGGGATTGAAACTCGGCCTCAACCATTAGATCCAGGTAGAATTGCAGACTCTTTCCATAATGAAATAACATAATTTTCAATATGAAGTAATTGTGGGGAATTTTCACATAAATTTGGTCAATTATATGCATTAAATTAGTAAATATGGGAATTTCATTAATCATGGTTTGATGCAATTCCCTGAAGTAGCAGAGTTTTGAGGTTTGTTTAGGTTTGGTGCAGCATGTCATTCCTTTTAGGGACATTCCTTAAGAAATGACCAACATGAATGTTGTTTGAGTAACTGTCCCCTATAGGGTTCACTTTACAGTGTGATTGTAATCAATATGCAGAGCATTTATCCGTGTAACATCACATACTCTAGCTTGCAATGAAGCTTCTCGGATTAGAGCCTTCAAGGTGAAGCATTCAAGTCCAATGAGTAGGTTGTTCCTTTAGATAGGTTTCCTATATTTTTATGCATCACTTATAGGTTGCTTCTTTGAAAAGAATTGGATGAAATCCAGGGTTAAAATCCCTAGGTTCAAGGGCCACATATTCCTTAAGATTGTTTCACTAAGTTATTATGTTAATTTATAAAAGTATTTTGCATCTTGGAGGGAATTCTCATGGATCTATCACTCACATTTGGGGAAGATATCTTTCTACTTGGAAACTTCTAGGTTCTAGTGGAGAGATTCAAGAGTCTTTGAATAGTCAGTACTTTCCTTTTCCTTTCTATGGTAGCTTTTTCATATCAGAATAATGAGTAGTAAAGCATTAGTTTGAATTGTAGTTTACCTAGTAACATTGACTTTATGTAGTATCATCAATTTACATATATAAATTATTTAATGAATGGCCTAATGAGCAATATAATATTTTATAATATGTCTAAGCAAGAAATTTCAATAGAAACAAGAAACAATACTTGATATATTAACTCCCACAATATCTTTGCATTTGAAATCAAGTTTGTGTTATGCAAGTTGAGTGTATTTGTCATATATTCATACAAATCTTGTATCAAATATTTTTCGTTCTTGGACCCTATATTATTCCTCATCTTTCGACCTTACAAATTTAAATCCTCTACTTTTGTATAATTTTTGTTGAACTTTCACTATCACACTTTACATAGTTTGGTATGTTTAATATTCTGCCACTTTGTTGATGTCACCCAAGACATGCATCTGGATTCATTTGTAACTATGTCATAATGATGATATCTTGTCCGAGTTTATGATTGTTACAATGCTTTATCTATCATCTTGGGTGATATTCATTAGTATTAAGGCTGACAAGTAACATCCCACTCTTCCAATGATGTGGAATTTTCATGAAACTAGTCACTTTGTGCTGCTAGCAAAGTATATGAATAAAATATCTTGCAAAAAAATGAAAATATACTCAATGGAACCCAAGATAATCACTTTCTACAATGTTTAGAATTCACGACTAAACTAACATTAGCTATGACATCTGAGAAGAAAACAAAATTGATGAATACCCAAGTTGGACGGTTAGCCCTTCTTATATAAGGTATAGATTATTTTTTTTTTTTAGAATACCAAAACAAATTTACAACCCACCCTTTCTGAAAATATTTACCTTTGACAACACCGAATTTCAATGCATCATTTTCAAGCTCATCCGATATCTCTTTGGGAGTCTAAGAGATGTGGAGTACAACTTCTAGTGATAGAACGAGGAGGAGGTATCACACTTCATGATCTAGTTACTTGGTCCACACAATATTCATTCAAATGTCAAGGTTAATATCCACACACACAAAGGTATACATAAAATAGCTCCACAAAAGTCACACTCTCCAATGTAAATCCACTTAAAATGTTTGATGATGATTCCAAGTGTCCATATCTTATGAAAAAATTTGGAAATTCAAGCAACAAAAAAAGTATTTCTTTATTTGATACAATGGTTTGTAAAGTTATGTTTACTCTTGAATTGGTACTAGATTGGATGGTGAAATGAATCTTATCAAATGCACTCAACTTTTAATGACTTCTTTTACAAGGACATAACTGCATTGTCTCTCAAAGTAAACTTCAAAGCATTATATTGAAGTGAAGGTCTGTTTGAAGAGATATATAATTCTTATCATTCACAATGGATAATTGCCCAAGTAACACACTTGCCTCAAGATGCACTAGGGACATTTAGTTGTTCCACCATAAATCTGTTTCTTATGTTTATTTGCTTATGATTTTATCAATCATATTGAGTTGAAAATCAGTTATCCAATTAACTAGGCAATAGGTTTTTTGAGTTTTGTAATACAGATTATGTTAAAGTAGGCTTCTCTCAAGTAGTTGACCCACAGCTACCAGTTGTTCCAATTAGGCCAGACACTGCATATCCAATTTGGTTTGGGTATTTCACTTCGTCAACATACTAAACTAATTGATTATCAATATGGCATATACTGCTACCTAGAGGATGGGCCTATCCAAGATGCTAAATAGAATGCACCAATGTAGTCAAATCATGTTATTTCACAATAATTTTTGTTCTTTGTTTAGGCATTTGATGTTTGTTCTTTGTTAAAAATTGTGAAATATTCCATCATCCTAGCGCAACCACTAAATTTTTATTTTTTTTAACTATGCAAACCCTCTTCTAATTTCTGATTCCTTGTGGCCACGTCCGACGAGGTTGCCAAATATTCGACAAGAGGACTTGTCGAACAACCGATGAGAACATGTCACAAATTCGACAGCATCCCATCTATTTTTTGATCAACTACGGCCTCATCTGATGAGGTATCCATAGCTCCGATAAGAGATACAATCGGACTTTCAATGAGAAAGTGTCGAACATTAGACAAACCCTTCCTCTAATTCAACGGCATAATTCTGATTTTTTTAGAGAAGAACTGTCTAAAATTCGATAGGGAGAAGTCGGAGTTTCGATGAGGGTCATTCATATTTATGATGGGGAGGAAGTCAAAGTTTTGACAAGAAAGCATTGAACATTCAACAAACCATTCCTCTAATTCAATGGCATAATCCTTATTTTTTTAGAAAATAATTGTCTGACATTCGACAAGGCAATGTCGGATTTTCGATGAAAAGGAAGTCGGAGTTTCAACGAGAAGGCTTCGGAGATTTGATGACTTAGTGGTGAAATATTTCAGCTTAGTACATTGAAAAATTAACGAGTATTGGCATGTCTTCTAATATCCGATGTTATTCCACCGACGACAAAAAAAATTGAGGTTGTCAAATAACTGGTAGGTTATTGTCGAATTTTAGGCATGGTAGCCGTCGGATTTTGGGATCAAGTTCTGTTGTGATACAATATTTTTAGTGGTTGATATCATTGAGAACTACAATTTTCAACCAAAAAATGATATTGAAAGGAAATATTATCACTTAGAGAAGATTAACATAATGGTCCATATCACATACAAGTATTTTCCAACTAGTAGCAAAGACAAAAGAGTTATGTTTAAGGAGTATAACTTATACATAAATGCTAATAAGTGCCATGACCTAGCTTATGTACAACATTGTCTTTAGTTGTTCTATATTCACTTGAAATATAATAATATACATATGGATCAACATTGGATTTTTGTTAGACTATTGTGCATGTAGTTCAAAAATGCCCTTGTACTTCAATGCTTATGTTTGTTGCATACAAATACAATGCAACACATATTTGGAACTATTTTGAGACTCAACACACGGAAGGGGAGCACAATGGAGTTGGTGCATGTATAAAATTTCATTATGTATTAAATAATTGAAGTTTACTACAAAACCCCTCATTCGATAGGAAACTTATATTGTTTACTAGTGTTCCTTTGTGATGGTAGAGCGACCAAGTGGGTGAAAAGAGGACTCAAGAAGGGAAGGACATGCATAGACATGTTTTTTGGAGGAGATTTATGTAGATCATGAAAATAGTACATGCAACTCATGGATTTTATTTAGTTGAAAGCTTTGATAATGCTATAGTTCAAATATGTATGAGAACAGTTCTTGCTACTGTGGCCCATGTAGTAGCAATGGATGGAACAATTATATTCCAACTGAAGGAGTACCAAAAAAATATTTCTCCATATTATGGCCATGTCTTAGATCTCATAAAACTATATTTAGTAAATATGTATAATAAATTTTATTAAATAGTTATAAATGTAGTATGCTTTGTTGGTTTAGTGGTGTTACACGTTGAAGATCCATCGTTATGTATGGAACATACATGTAATGGTTTCCCCAAAAAGTAATGAAAGGGTGTATGATTATATGTTTTCATGTTTCTTGGAGGGAATGCATACCCTCAATGTCTCGGTTATGAATTATGAAGGAAATCAATTTCCAATTGCTTCAATGATCATTAAAGGATAATATTTGACAAACGATGATTGATATTAAGTAAAAATGGGTGGTTATATATATCAATATTATGGACTAGATGAATCTATATACCACTTTACAAACTTAGTTGTTGGTACAAACCTCCCAGTCCAAACAATGGCAAGTAAGAACTCATCAAAGGTATGATACTTCCTACCTCATTGTGAGCATGATAAGTTAAGTAAGACCATTAATGTTAGAGATGATATACATGGTCTACTTGAATGAACATAAGTAAATATACAGGTGATACCAACTAATATTCTCACTCTTGTTCTATATTTCAAGGTATGTGAATTGTTTGTTATTTTAATTAATTTTTCAATGCATTTATATAGATAACTTTTAATTCTACATAATGAATAGGTTTGCACTATGAAAAATATTGAAATGGTCCCTATATTCCACCTATAGGAAAAATATTCTTTTTATGGGGAATGTGAGTTGATTCTAGGCCTCACACAAGGTCCATAATCCCTACACATAATAGTTAGGGTATAAACCCTATATTTTTGGTTTGAAGCACACGTGTCCTTAGGATACTTCCCTAGTCCATAAAAACACAAACTAGTACCTATATAAAACTCTTAGGAAAAATATTCTTCTCTATGGCTTACGTGGTACTAGATGAGGGTTCCATTCAGTGCAAATGAACCATAAATTCAATGTTAAGGGATAATATTTTGGTTACGTCCTCCACCCATTGTATATATGTCCCAATTTTTAAGGAATAAAAATTTGGGAGAATATTTAAACTTCATATATGTATGTGTGTGTAAATATGAAATACACATATAAAATATCATTATATTAATGCTCAATCCTCTATCATTATAAATCCCTGGTGAAGTAAAATAATGACAACTCTAGCTCCACCAACGATCCACCATAAATTAATGTCAACACTAGCAAGCCTCGTATGATGCAAGGAAGACATATCCTTTATCGTCCTCCTCAACAAGTACAACCTAGGGTTTTATCCACAAAATCATAAACCCATGTTAGATGTTATGAATCCCTGGTACTTGTGATTAATTGGAACCATCAAAGAAACGATGAATGATTACCTTATTTATGAATGCATTTAATTTCATGTTATGTATGATAATGATGAATGTTGATTATGATGGGTGTTTGGTACATTATTCTTTGTTTCTTATAAAATTATTTTATTAACAATTTGTTGATCTCTTGGCTAGGATCCTATCCTTCTTAGTATTGGGAATGTTAATATATCAAAAATTCATTAGGATATAATTATGATTCAAAATATTATTGAATTTATTCCAAGTCCATAATAATATTAATATGTTGATTCATTGTTTGGATAGAACAAAGTTCCTTTGGAAGGTATTATGATAGGGGTACCAATGCATGATGAGGGAAATGATAATGAGTTTGTGCAATGATATTGATATTAAGGGTGTGCATAGTAGATGTTCTAGATAACACAATATAGTAGTAGATAATTTATTAGATGTGAATTTTCACTTACCTTAGAGTTGTTAGGGTTCATAAAGAAACCATAGGATCTAGATTGTAGTGCTTGTGAGAAAATCCTAGAAGAAGATAAGGGAGAGAGATGTATTAGATGTTATTCAAGGGATAAATATTATGTGATAATAATGTTTTCTCTTGTTATAACTAGGGTATATTCTATACATTTAAATACTAGAGAATAAAATTACATTGAATATGGTTATGGTTATTATGGATCTTTTTGTAGCACTAGGGTTTCTACCTAAGTAGAAAACATGAATAATTGAGTTAATTCCTTGCATGAGTTTAAAGATTTGTTATTTTTAGATGTAAGCCTATGGAAAGATCACGGAGTTCTTGTATTCTTAATGAACCATGGGATTCTGGGTGCTTGTGATGATGCAATATTGGAAGAAAAAGGGTTTTGATGCTTGTTTATAGAATATATTTGTTGGAAGCTAGGGTTTTCATGGTTTCCCTACATAGGAATTCAGAAAGTTTCAGAATTTATACCTTCTTTGTGATAAAGTTGTGGTATATACATGTTCCTAATTATTATACATATATATATATATATATATATATAAAGTTCCTAGTTGTCAAATAGTAATTGTAGATTTGAATTTAATCTTTTAGTATTTTCATGATTTCCAACACTTATATGTCTTGTTGATTTTACATAAGTTAAGGTTGAGATTCTTATGTCATTTGAAAAATAGCTTGAAATTAATAGGGAATACTAACTATAATTGTAATGTATGTTGTGATAAAATGAATACCAAATTTAGTTTATATTCCCTGAGGGGCAAAACTTATTGGCATATGCTTGGTATCTCTTCTTTTGGGATGTCTAGTGTGTTGGGATGAATTGTGATGAATTATTGTTTATTGTTTCCTTTGGTGATTGTTTTCAAATTACACATTTGTCTTGAAGATCAAATAAATTTATTCATAAAATTAAAATCATAACAATAATCACAAACTGTACCATAAATAATTCATTGTATACATGTGCCAAAATGATGTATCTAAAAATGATTGGTCCAACTCTACATTCTCTACAAGATTGAACATTGTGACCAATTTACATATTGAAACATATGGACCAAACATGAAATAAAATCCTACCCTAGACACACAAAGGAATGTTGTCCCAAAATTACCACATTATGGAAAAGATAAAAAAAAATGGTCCAATCTTTGAACATCGCTACCCTCATCATTTCCAAGTGCATCTCCAATACGATATTCCTCTTCCTTGATATGGAGGAAGCTTGAGCCTTATTCCATATAGGATTAGTACTTCTCTCTAGAGATCATAAATGAATCAACATTGATATACATTTTTCAACAACATTTTATCAATTAACAAACTTCTAAAGTGGACAATGAATTGAATATTGAAAAACTCACTTTATATGAGAGACCAAGTTGTGAGGAAGTTTACATCCTCCATGAACCTAGCCTCTGAACAATGCCTCTGTGTAACAATTACAAGAACTAATTAATGAAAACCCCGCAAATCATAAAATCAACACCATTCATGTTGGATAATAATTTCATCAATTAATGATCTCACTATGAATATCTTAGGAACTTATGAAGAAGGAATAGGACACGAAGAACGCAATTGCATAGGATTCTATGAGGGAAAACTAATTAAGGGATGGATCAAATGTAGTAGAAAAACCTGTAGATGTAGCAACTATAGATGTAACTACAATGGATACAAAAATAGTTTCTACACCAATGGATTGAACCAAGGGGCCAATTGGAACATCAATCTATTATTCTTGCACATTGATCTAGGAACAAAGCATCAATCTCATCAAAGAATAATTAGAAAATAACTAATGAAATGGTGTTAATCAGAACCGGAATTGGTTTCCTCTCTGTATATTTAATAAACAATGAATGGTTACAATACCAATGTCAATAAATAGCTTGAATCCATGAGAAATTTGAATACCTAAGGAGGCAATTCAAAATCATGAGTGAGTCTAGCTTAATTGACTGTCAACCATTCAATCACACTCAGTTAACCACTTGACCAAAACCCTAATTGACTCACCAAACCCTAACTGAATTCAGATTGCAATAAATGACTGAATCTCAACTGAAAGAGATCCAACACATGTCATATCAAGCCAACCATCAAGTGCTAGTGCTCCATGACTTCAATGAACCCTAATGAGGTTAACTAAAGCTGAACTGATCATCAAAAGTTGGTGGAGGTGCCCCTGTTGACTCCAGATCATTAAATAATAATAAATAATCATTAAATAATATATTTAATGAAAGGAGGTGCCTTAAGTGACTGGTTGAACTAATTGTAACCACTAGTTAGCAATTAGGTGGATTAATATCACTCAGATAACCCCCAGAGTGCTCTAGTTAGCCTCCTTGACTGTAGGAGAAGGCTAAGTTAGCCTCCTTGACTATAGGTAGGCATGGGTGTGACTGGATGATGGAAATTAATGCTCCACTGATGTCAATTAATGTCAATTATACTTAGAATGGTGGTTTAACTAGGCCAATTTGGCCAAAAGAGTGTGTATGATGGTAAATGCCTCCAACACCCCCCCTTAAGCTATACTCAGGAAGAGTTAGAAAACATAGATGCATAAAAATGATAGGGCCTTGGAAACAAAGGCCATAGGTCACCCTGTACAATGCTGAAACTGAAACAATGCTCAAAATAAACTAAGTGAGGAAAAGAGGGGAAACCCAGTGGGAAAAACCCCCCATCAAGCTGAACACTAAAAGTAGTCTAGATCACCCTGATGAACTCACCCCCAATAGTGAACGGAGGTAAGTGAACTTCTTTTCTGAAAAGATCTTGGTGAAGATATCTGCAATCTACTCATTAGTCAGGAAGTATTGCAAAATAATAGTCCTGTCATGCACTAGCTCCCTGATGTAGTGCATGTGAATCTCTACATGCTTGGTCCTCTGCTCGGTAACTAGATCCGTGTATATCTTAATAGAACTTCGGTTGTCACAAAAGAGGACAGTGGACAAAGTACTACCAAGATCAAACTCTAAAAGAATGTCTTGCAACCAAACTTCTTGGATGCAAGCATTCACTACTCCTCAATACTCGGCCTCTACTGAAGATAGTGCTATGGCAGCCTACTTTTTGATTGACCAGAAAATGGGGACACCACCAAAAATGAATACATATCCGAAAGTTGACTTCTGATCAATAGAATCACCCACCCAATTGGAATCTGTGTATCCAACTAGCTCTAGCTCAGAGTCTGCAGCATAATGAATGCCGTAGGTCCTGGTTCCCTGAATGTACTAGAGGATCCTCTTGGTTGCCTTCCAATGAATATCATGAGGCTGCTGCATGTATATTGATATATCATTCACTGCATAACAAATATCAGGCCTAGAATGTGTCAAGTACAACAAGCTACCAATTAGATATCGATAGATAGTGCAGTCCATGGGAGGTGTGTGTTTTCCTTCTTCAAGGCTGATCCCTGAAAGGAAAGGGAATGGTGCAGGCCTACATTCAGCCATGTTAAACTTGACTAACAGGTCTGAAGTGTATTTGGACTGAGTGACCATAATCCCATTAGATTTTTGCTCGATTTTGAGCCCCAAAAATTGTTTTAGAAGCCCCAAATCACTCATTTCAAAGGCATTGTGGAGAGCAGTTTTGATGGCTGAAATGATGGCAATTGTGCTACCTGTGATCAATAAGGCATCAAAATATAAAACAATGATAATTATATGACCATCATGCTGCTGTAAATACATGTTTGGATCTGATATACATCTCTGAAAGTTTTGCGAGAGAAGGAAGGCATCCATCTTGGAATACCACTCTCTTGGGGCCTATTTTAGCCCGTATAGTGACTTCTTTAGCTTGCGAACCAAAGATGGATCAGTGATGTATCCCTCAAGCGGATTCATGTATATCTCCTCATGAAGATCTCCATGTAGAAATGCTGACTTAACATCCATGTGATTCCATCACTCAAGCTGATTCATGTATATCTCCTCATGAAGATCTCGATGTAGAAATGCTGACTTAACATCTATGTGATGCACCTCCTAGTGCTTGGATACTGAAATAGCCAAAATAAGGTGGATGGAGTCCATTTTTGCAACCGGTGCAAAGGTCTCATGGTAGTCCACTCCTTGGACCTGAGAGAAACCTTTTTCTACTAGCCTTGCCTTATATTTTCACGTGCTTCCATCAATAGCAACCTTTGTCCAAGACGCCCACTTGCATTGAACCAATTTCCTTCCTGAAGGAAGGGAAACTAGCTCTCAAGTAGTGTTTTTCTGAAGAGAATTCATCTCTCCATACATGGCAACTTGCCATCTTGGATCATTCCGAGCATGGTAGTAGGATTTTGGATCTGAAATAATCATCAAATAGAAAGTTTCAGACAACAAATTATTAGAACAAGAGAGCGCAATACCTGCTCTTTGGAAATCAGACTGGGTTCTTCTTGGATCATCCAGATTTCTAATGTTTTCTCCTACAGAGGAGAGTGTCTGTTGGGCCCATGTAGGAAGATGATTTTGCACTTTAGGATCTCATAATTGCTGCACATTGATATCAAAAATCAGAGGATCCAAATCAGGGTCATCAGCCCCAATTTCATCATCCAAATATTCAGCAGAATAGGAAGGAAATTCAGCAATTTTCTCCTTCACTAGTTCCACCTCCTGAAGAGGCTCATCGAACTTGACACTTCTCTCGATGATTATATGTTTGGTCTTGATATCCAGAATCTTGAATCCTTTAGATTCATTAGGATACCCAATAAACAAACATTCTATGCTTTGCGGTTGAAAATCCCTTCTTTTATGAAGCGAAATCCATGCCCATGCAGTGGACCCAAACACCCGTAGGTTCGACACATCCGGCTTGTGTCTGAAGTATGCTTCAAAAGGAGTCTTTCCTTTCACGGATGACTGTGGAAACCTGTTTTGAATGTATTCTACAGCATGGATGGCTTCAGCCTATTGCCTCCTTTCACACACCTGGGTCACGTGGCAGAAATATTCAAGCCACTCGGTGTGTCCTTGGGGGAAAGTCTCGAGTCAAGGCTGTCACCTTGTTCTTGACTCCTCTGTTTAGGCTCAACTCCTAATGAAGCCAAGGGAGGTAGACCCTATTAAGTTACTAAGGACAATTACTTAGTGTTGTGATGTTAAATTGAATGAGTTGCTTAGGATTTTGCAATTTAGCTATAGATAATCAAAGATGGCAAGATATAAAAGATGAACACAAGAATGCACAATGATGAGATACAATATATATAAAACAAGAAAATAACCAGTGCCTTAGAATGGAGTCAGAAAATAAAAACAATGTACTTGCATGTGCTTGGAGTGAGTGTTTTGTGATTGCCTCTTGGTATATTTTAAGTTAAAATTGCAGTGTGAGTTGATTAAAATTAGGCTAAGGGGGGACTCCAGATATACCCGAGAGTACTTGGAGTATGTCCAAAACTAAACCTTCACGACTACCCACAAGGAATATGTGGGCAGAAATGGAGTCTCTGGGGCTATTGTTTGTAATGCACCCGTTAGGGTGTGACAAAGATCGGCACCCCGAGGTCACTTTTCAGAAGTTCCCACTTCCTTTGGGTATTTTGCCACCGTAAAAGGTTTGATCTAGGTGTTGGATTTTCACCTGATGGTTTGTCAGTTGGGGAGAGTGAGTCCTAATTATACTAGTCACCCAAGTGCTTTTGATATAGCTTGATTGATCAGATGAACCACAGCCAAGTGCAGAGCATACACACTGGAGTCTTCTCAATTTTAGTAAGTTTTAAACTGGATGTTCTTGTTTAAAAGAAAACCTTCCAAGAACCTCTTTCGATCCAAGTGGATCTCAATTAGGGAATCGAGGAGGGGTTAATTTTATAGTTGCTGATAAAAAAATGATAGAAAAATCAAACAGATACACAATTCTAGTTTCTTAAATAATCCTACCACGAATCTCTTTCCCCTTTCGGGTCAATCGGGAAATCGTGGGGTAAGTATTACGATTACTTTGAAATGTAAGATATGGAGTATGGAATTAATAATTAAATATATTATACTACCCTGTATATTAGATCAATACTATTTTGAAAAGAAATGAGCAAAAAGTGACAAAAAGGACACCGATGCAAATCCCCACAGGGGGGATGGGGAATGGGCTCGAAAGAGCCTATTCAAAGAATAATTTTATTAATAGTGGTTACAATATCATAGAACTGATATATAAGAAACTTATTGGTCCTTATACAAGCTGAAACCAAGATCTTACAATTATGCAAAAAAAATTAAGATTTTAGTGAAAAAGGGAGACCCCTGGGGGGATTTGAACGCTCCTAAAGCCACTTCGGACAGCAGATTCCTTTATTCTCTGTCAGACCTGATAAAATATAGAGATCATGTTAGAATAAAATACACCCAAAATCACTTTAATAATACCTTTGGATCAGCCTACCTTATCTTAAAAAAAGTGAAGTTAAAACTAGTTAAAACAGGCGAAAGGGAACCAAGGAAAGCAAGATTTCCTTGGGATATTGACTTGCTGTTTGTGCAATGATATTGCAGAATATTAAATTTTATCGTACAGAAAATGAAACTACCTTAACAGCAAGCTACGAATTTTCACTAAATTACTTGCGAAACTAAGGTAATTTTAGCTAGATCTCTTAAAAATGAACTTTATGTGCAAAACAAAACTGAGATCTAGACCTAGGAGGGGATATTACTAACTAGATCTATGTGTGTTTTTCTTAAAGAGATATATCAGAGTAATAATAAACCTTTAAAGTAACCATTTTGAGGAAAATTTAAGATTTTTAAAGGAGAGAAAGGGGAAGAAAGGTGCTTGTTGTTGAAGCAGATCTGCACAGAAAACTTGGTAGGGAAGCACCAAGGGGCACAATATTAGCAATATATGATGGAAATCAATGGAATCAAACCTGAACCATAGATCTTCCAGTCATGGAAAACCTATAAGCTACAACACAACTCCTGCAAACAGAACTATCAAATCTGAAGATACATATGAGAAGGGGATGATACATCATGCAAATAATATTATTTAACATATAGGTATTAACTCATTCAAACATATGCAGCAAATAGCAGTAATTAAGCTTACTTACAATGATCTATCCTTATGATCTCAATAACCATTCAGGCAGACAATAGTTAAGTGCAAAAAATTGGAAAAATAGCAGTTTCACCTCGAATGCAGCAAGACAATGACAATCCACACATGAAAGGTACTCCACAATTGAGCCTCCAAAGATTCTCTTCATTTCAACAAATGAATATCATTACATAGTTACAATGGAAAGATCTTCAGTCCAGCTCTAACTAGCTTGGAACAGGGAGCCTCGAGCAGGATATATACAAAACACAGGCCATCCAGCCCAGGGGGCGCAATTCCTCATGGAATCAAGTGAAATCAACTGATGGAGAGTTCATCAATGCCCGATCTGTGTCAAATTGAGCCAGATCTGAGTCTCACTAAGTACAACTATCAATCGGAGAGCTGATGTTGGGACGCGCACCCTAAGGATTATTAGTTTTGGTAACTCTGTGGTTGTTGAGGAAGTTTGTAAGTGGAGTTACGTGCCAAAATAGTCTTAGGGGTGTCGGGGTAAGTCAGATCCCCTTTTTGTAATAAACCCATGGTTTAAATCCAAGGTTTAGGGTTTTGGGTTCCCATGGTTTGAAGCCATGGTTTTGTAATAGCGTGATGTATAAATAGGCATTTTTGTAAATAAGAAAAGTTAGGCTTTTTTATGTAAAGAAAGAAAGGCGAAGCTAAGGCTGATTATGTAAGGAAAGGTTAAGTCCCAGCTGTGTGCGTGGATGACCTTTGCAGCTGTGTGCACAGAGGGTTTTTGTAAGAAGATTAAGGAAAGATCTGCAGCTGTGTGCACAGAGGCCTGCTACTGTGTGCGTGGCTTTTAAGGACTGAAGGGATCTGCAGCTGAGTGCGCAGATCAAACTGTGGTTTTGTAGCAAGTTGAATAAAACACAGTTTGTGGACATAACCCCTACACTGGGGGTGAACCACGTTATATCCGGTGTTGTGGTTTCTTGTGTTGTTTCTCTTTCTATTGTCTTTTATGCGTTAATAACTGTATACATTTGATAACTTAGATCACTGCTAATAACAAGCTTCGCTGTGAATTCCCTGTAGTGGGTTAAGAAAGTCATGGTTGTTTATCTATCTGCGAAGTTGTATATGAATGAATGACAAAGCTGTGTAATTGTTGATTAATAAGTTTGTTAAAGGCTAAGGTACAGTAATATCCCTCTCTCCTTGCGGAAACCTGATTCTGCGGCACCCCATAGCTGTTTCGGGTGAGACTGCAACTTGGCAGCAGGTTGTTGCCGAAAGGGCCAACACTGTGGGTCTTTTGTTGGTGCGACATAAAAGGATTAAACCCGGGTCTGCCCTATTGCCCAACAAATTGGTTCCGTTTCCGGTTGAACTTAGTATCTGCTCAAGAGGGGTTTACGTCGTACCTTGAGGGCTATGTTCTGGAGGCCCTCTGTGAAGGATATCGGGGATTGGCTTGATGAGACTTATCTGAAATTTGCTGAGACAGAGAATACAAATCTGCGTCGTAGCACATGTGACTTTTTACAAAGTGGTTGTCTAGGTTAACAGAGAAAAGGACAAACTTCCAAGCTCACCGGGTTCCCATGTGGACCCCCACAAGGGTCAATCTTGTACAACACGTGAACAATGAGGTATCCCACGCTATTGATTTCTGGACGACACGAACATTGGAAGCCTTCGTGACAGAGTTTTCCATTGACTCAAGTACCTCCTTCAGCGAAGCTGAATGGCAGTTCTTGAAAGGCCCCCGTGGTAAGTTTTTGAATTCATTAAGCTTGAGGATTAAAATACTATTGGCTGAAAAGGGTATATTGTTGTTTGAATCAGACTGCTAGCTTAGTAGTACTAACATATGTTTGCAAGTGATAATACCTTCGACGAGCAAAGTGGTTTGCTGTGAAGTGGAAAAAGGTACAAAAGATATTTTGACTCTTATTCCTTAGGACAGGCTACCACGTCTTCCCCTGTAAATCCTGAAGAGTTTGACTCTGACAAAAACCCTTCGGTTGGCAACCCTCTGGTCACCCCACAGCGAAGCTCCGTTACCCCTGAAATTCCATCGCAGTCTGACAGTCAACCAAGTCTGAGTATTCCGGCCACAAGTCAATCTGCCCCTGTAAACCCCCCCCATCGACATTCTGTCCCCCTCCCAACCCTCCTAGAACCCCCATGGCTCACCTAGTTGATGACATTAAGCTCCCCATCTTCAAGGTCATGGGATCAGAGGACCCAGAACAGTTCTGGTTTTTATGTGAAGCAATATGGAATGCGAAGAAAATTATAGACCCAGATGTGAGAGCCGCGCAGCTCATTACTTCTTTCCGGGACCGGGCTTTGACCTGGTTCATGAAATTCTCCAGTACTAAGAACCCTGCTTTAGATGAGATTAAGGCAGCTATAACCAAAGAATTTAAGAAGCATAAATCAGAATCACAGAGCATCACTGAGCTAAAATAGATTCAACAGCGGCGCGGCGAATCCATGTGGGACTTTGACCAGAGATTCAAAGTTCTAATAGACCAAGTCAGTTTTACCATTAGTCCTGCGCAACACAAGGAATGGTTTATCGCAGCATTATTACCACATATCAGAACCCCACTCATGCAACAGAAGGTTGCTGACCAGCAAGAAGCTCTGGAAATTGCAATGAAGCTAGAAACCGCCCCCATCGGAGACAATTCCGGTATTGCTCAAATCCAAGCGCAGCTCGCAGCAATGGCCCTGGAGCTTCACGATATGAAGAAGGCTAAAACTAGTCGAGAGGAGGTTTGGTGTACGCAATGTCAGACAGAAGTTCATGATAGGGACCAGTGCCCCGTGGTCAGAACTTACCTAAATATGGGTGCGCCAAACCAAATCAATCCCGATGTTCTATACTGTGAGATTTGTCGAACCACTGGCCAAAATCGCCCTGAAAACTGCCCTCTTCTTCAGAGATATGTTCAAGTTCCCAAGAACCCCTACTGCAAGTTCTATAAGTCAGTAGGGCATAATGAAGAGGAGTGTCGTAGCTATGACCTCATGAGAGAGCACATATCTGATGCCTACCGAGTGCAAAATGAAGCACAGAATAATGATGGCTATGGTTACCACGGCGGTGCCTCTGGAAGAGGTGCCTTTGGCGGTCACGGCCATGGTGGTATGCCTGGGAGAGGTAGAGGCCAGGTTGTGTGTTACAATTGTAACCAAGCTGGCCATTTGGCTTGCGACTGTCGGAACCCCACTACAACCTGTCTGTATTACCGCGTAGTGGACCACGTGATTGAACAGTGCCCCCAGCTCATAGCAAAGATTCAGGAAAACAACAGTGGCCCTACCCAGAATATTCAGTTGATTTTCGTTGAGCAGAGACCTACCGCAGCCATCAATGTGGTCACCCGGAGTGGAGCCACGACGCACATTAAGAATACACAGAAACAATCTGTCGAGGTGTGCATGCGTAAAGCCTCTGAGCACGTCCCATCACTTAACACTGCGAAAGACCAAGCACTAGTCAAGGCGGCCTAGTGCGATATTGTTGACCCTCGCACAGCAGCAGTACCTACGTGGCAACCTCCACAGGCCTCGCAGCCGCAAGATGCTTCGATGGATAAAGTAAGTACACTCTCCTCTTTTTTACAGAGTTGTATGAAACTCTTGAGGAATCAGAATGCTTTAAAAGAGCTGCAAAAATTTCTTGCTATCACAGACCCTCAGAGAGGAGTTGATCAAGAGAAAATTGTTAGTCGTGTCCGAAGAACGGGGCGGGAAATGAGATTGAATGTTCAGATAGGGGAATATGATATGACCGATGTCATTTTGGATCTTGGATCAGAAGTTAATGTTCTACCCAAGCAAACCTGGGGACAAATGGGAAAACTTTCCCTGGCTTGGTCACCTATACAACTAAGATTAGCTAACCAGCAAAGGATTGTGCCTCTAGGGAGACTTCTTAGTGTTCCCATAGATATTGATGGGGTAAGCACTCTAGCGGATTTTGAAGGTATTGAGATCATTGATGACAGCAACCCTTATCCCGCCCTGTTGGGAATCGAGTGGGCCACGGCAAATGCTGTAATCATCAACCTTAAGAGGAGACAGATGACCTTCAAAGGAAATGGTATACGAGTTATCATACCCCTCGACCCATCCCAAGGAGAAAGATATATAGAACCGATCAGAGACGAAGGGGGGCAGGATATTCTAGACCACATCTACAACATTACAGCTAAGGAAGCAGATTATGTCAAGCCTGGTGCCGATGGCGTAATATATTGGCAATGTGATAGCTCCTGGATGTCTGATTGAGACGATGGTCTAGAGAATTGGCAGAATCGACTGTACAAGCTACATGGCCATAGGTGCACGCAAATCACTAAGTCTCTTAGATGCCTTAGTGCGCAGCCCAGAGAGTTGCCTACATATGTCGGGTTGACAGACCCTAGAGGATTGATTGCACCTTTCTTAGAACAAGCACCTCAGTCACAAAGAATGCCGACTCTGGAGACAGCATTAGGAGCTACAGCAGCAGGGTGGAATGATCACAAAAAGTCTACTCCCCGTTGGGGAGCCTGCCAGAAATTTCTACGCCTCAAATTCATAAACCAATTCCAAGAGGTGCAAAGTAAGTTCAATGGGCAGAATATCCCTCAGGAACATCGGAGGCAAAGTTATGCAGCATGGGATAACATACCTCGTGAGGAGTGGGTGCATAAGTTAGTGCACACCTTGGAACCTATAGCACAAAACTGGTATATGGTGGCCGAGCTTCGACATGGAATTAAATAACAAACCAAGAAGCAGAACCAAAAATCCAGTCCATCAAACCTAACAGTCCTGTCACTGACATTCCTAGGATGGGTCGAAGGGAAATACTGTGCCGAGGGTGCTTGTTGTCACGAAGCTCAACCCATGATTCCACCGAAGACCAAAAACACAGTGAGGCTTAAAATCCAACCGTTGGGAAGCAGCCAAATTGGTGGCGGTAGTGCTTTAATTGCCTTAAATGCCTATACTAAGAGGATTATAAAAAATTGAGCTCCACTTGGACAAGATTTTCATTAGATTTGGTGCCTTCAATGCACCATCCTGCCCGATTTGATTAATGGAGTGTATAAGAAGATACCTAAGTTAGGGAAAATTATATTCTGCGTTTCTCTAAGATTTACAAGTGAACCCATGACAACAGAATGAGAGCTTGAGGATTTAGTAAGGGAATTCGAGCAAGAGGGTCTGATAAGCTACTCTAATCGGCCGCCTACCCTTGCTCCCTGTGAAGAAGCTCACCCCGCACCGCCACGGCCGATGCAGACATGGTCTGCCAGGAAAAAGTCCAAAACTGAAGTTCACTCCAAGTGAAACCAAGACCGGCCACAGCAAACATGGCAAACGCCAGCAGATCATCCTATGGATCCCACCAGTTCAACACAGGTCCCAGCCGGGGATAGGGAGAACATTGCACCACCACGGCCACCATATCTACAACCTGTTCGACCAGGTGCCAAGCTACCCCATCGAACAAATCAATTCACGTTAACCACACCCTCGCTGCCACAAGGAGTTCAGTTGATCGGAAGCATGACAAGGAAGATCGATCGGCTTAAGTACAGCGATCACAACACAAATGACCAGGGCAAGTTTCCACAGTTTCCACCAGTAGAATACCTGCACCACGTCAAATACCCAGATGATACTATGACACTACTGGAAGTACAACCGTGGGCTGCGAGCTTGGACAACACTGGCCTACTCAAGATGCTTGATATTCCACATTTCGGTTGCGGCATACATGTGACCGTAGTAGCCAAACAGTTGCTAGCGTTAGTGCATGACGGCTATTTATGGATAGGGGACCAGCAAATTCCTATTGACGCCACACTCATCCATAAGATCACAGGTTTACCAATGGCAGGACCTGATCCGGGAACTGAATTTCCATCAAAACATGAGGATACCAAGCTCGCGCAAACTATGAAAGAATGGTTTGGCTTGACAAAAGGGAAATGGGGGTATCATACTTCCATGATTCAAGAACAGCCCATTCACTTTGCATCTGAACTCTTAGCCTGCAAACTCATACGGAAATGCAGGCCAACTGAGGTACCTGCTCCGGTTATCCGGATTGCTATAAACTGCGCTGAGGGGTATACTTACAATTGGGCCGCATATCTTGCGAAGGAATTCCTGGAGGATGCCCGCGATGCAAAGGAAAAAGGTAGACCTTTTCATTATTCCTGGATATTAATACTTATTGCATTAGTTGGGTGGAAAGAACCCATCGAAGCTCAGTTTGCAGAAGTAAACCCAAGCATGCCGGGGGCAGTGAGGTACGCCTCCCTATGGATATCCTCAGATAAGGTATCTTAGCAGATGACGAACACTGTGTTCATGTTTTATGCCATGAGTATCCACTATGAGATTGTGTGAACACCACGGCTTACCAATGAGTTGTTCTCTAAATATGAGGGCGCAGCGAACTTCAGTGCCGATATACATCATGTTTTCATTCAAGCACATGCCGATCCATGACATCAATGGTTTAAATTACCATATGTAGCCACTGAACCAGATATCAGGGGTATAGTTCAGCAATGGTCGGTTGACTGGTTGAAAGATATAGGAAAGAAACCTTCTATTCCTGTTATCCTAACTACCAATCTTGGCGCGGGTACCAGCCAGGCGCAGCAACAAACACCATTAGAAGATAGCGAAGACCTAAGTGATTCACAGCTGGATGGCGACAGCGAGGGTGGAGATGGTAGATAGGACGAATAGGATGAGGATTCGATCAAGACCATATCAGATCCCAACCCATCAACAAAGCGCAAGTCACCAGAAGTAGCAGAGGTAGACAAGCCGCAGTCCCGCAAAAAGTCAAAAGCGTCGAAGGAAAAAAATATTGAAGAAGAAGCCACTATAATGCTGGATGAGCTGGAGCAAGCTCTAGAAAAATCTACGGGAACACTTACTAAAAAATGGTCAGAGTTTGCGGAAATGCATCTTGCTGGGCTCACAGGTGTAGCAAACAGGGTTTCGGAGCTAAAAGAGTTAGCAGCAAAGTTAGCGATCAGTACTGCGACAAGTAGCACTACAGCACCCATGCAGCAGGATATTAGGCAAGGGCCACCCAGAGATAACCGAGGCCGATTATCAAGCGCAGCTCTGCTACCGACCGATGCAGATTCCCGGTCCCAGATGAGTATGACTGTAGGGATCGATTATACAAAGATGTCCATGTCAGAATTGCACCTCTGCCACCTTGCTATTACAAAGGAGATCCATGCACGAGACCAATTGTCAAAAATCCAATTGGAAGACACCCTCACACAAAACAAAATCTTCGCAGCACGACTCGAAGAAGTAGCACAACAGAAGAAAGATGCTGAAGATAAAACAACTACACTGATATGAGCACTGGACGAGGCATGTCGGAGTTTTTCTGACTCCGACATAGAAGGAGAAGAGGAACCAGAGCAGAGAATCGCTAAGCTGAGAGACTATGCCCAGCAATCTTGCAGCGAGATTGAAAGGTTGAAGATAGAACACCAGCACCAGATCGCAGAACTTCAACTGCGCATCCCTCCCGAGACTCCACCAAAGGTCCGAGAACAGCGCCATAGGGACATCAAGGCTTCAGCAGTAAAGATATCAGATAATGTGGTTAGCATCACAAAACTGATGGAAGATAGCATCAATGCATGGGCAAACCTACAGGACCATCCAGATGTAGGTAAGATCCAGGAAACCATCAAGTTGCGCCAGGACGAATTAGATGCAGTCAGAATCGAAATCAAGACGCTACCACCTATGTAGAAGATGGCTAAAGTAAAGCGCAGCAAGGAACTTCAGTAGGAAATTGAGTCCTGCAGGACGAAGGTAACGCTACTGGAGAATGCATTACAACCATTGGTTGATGAAGCATTGGAATTGAGTAATACTGTAGAAATCCAACTCAAACTTTTGAAGACCTATGACACTTTTGCACAGGAACGGGCTAACACATAATCATCCTCAGTGTTACAAGAGTTGGTGAAAAAGGAGAGAGCAACTGACGAAATACTACAAAACCTCACCAGGCGCTTCCAGACCCTCGCGCAGAAGATTCTCCCACCAGATCCATCGCAGAGTGTCCCGAGACGGGCCACTAGTGAGTCTTAGGGGCCTGTTGGGATGCGCACCCTAAGGATTATTAGTTTTGGTAACTCTGCGGTTGTTGAGGAAGTTTGTAAGCGGAGTTACGGGCCAAAATAGTCTTAGGGGTGTCAGGGTAATTCAGAGCCCCTTTTTGTAATAAACCCATGGTTTAAATCCAGGGTTTAGGGTTTTGGATGCCCATGGTTTGAAGCCATGGTTTTGTAATAGCATAATGTATAAATAGGAATTTTTGTAAATAAGAAAAGTTAGGCTTTTTGATGTAAAGAAAGAGAGGTGAAGCTAAGGTTGATTATGTAAGGAAAGGTTAAGTCCCGGCTGTGTGCGTGGACGACCTCTGCAGCTGTGTGTGCTGAGGGTTTTCGTAAGAAAATTAAGGAAAGATTTGTAGCTATGTGCGCAGAGGCCTGCTGCTGTGTGTGCGGCTTTTAAGGACTGAAGGGATCTGCAGCTGAGTGCGTAGATCAAACTGTGGTTTTGTAGCAAGTTGAATAAAACACAGTTTGTGGACGTAACCCCTACATTGGGGGTGAACGACGTTATATCCGGTGTTGTGTTTTCTTGTGTTGTTTCTCTTTCTATTGTCTTTTATGCATTAATAACTGTATACATTTGATAACTTAGATCACTGCTAATAACAAGCTTCGCTGTGAATTCCCTGTAGTGGGTTAAGCAAGTCACGGTTGTTTATCTATCTGCAAAGTTGTATATGAATGAATGACAAAGCTGTGTAATTGTTGATTAATAAGTTTGTTAAAGGCTAAGGTACAGTAATATCCCTCTCTGCTTGCAGAAACCTGATTCTGCGGCACCCCATAGCTATTTCGGGTGAGACTGCAACCTGCACGCAAGTTGTTGCCGAAAGGGCCAACACTGTGGGTCTTTTGTTGGTGCGACATAAAAGGATTAAACTCGGGTCTTCCCTATTGCCCAACAGCTGATCTAATTGACACCTCAACCTATTCACTGAAGTATCCACCAAAACTCATCCAGATGAGCCAAAACGTGTTGAGGAGAGAGGGAGGGTGAAATTCCTCATAAAGGATGCTCAAGATCAACTCTGGATCTGATTTGATCACCTCCTTCAGTCAAGGATTTGTCAGATCCAGTCAATTTGCTTAATATCTGACTGATTTCAATCAAATCGGCTGAGAATCCATTGATTTATGATTTTGGATTTGCTCCATTATTCATCAATATATTAATTAAAATAATCAATAATTAATTTTTGGGGCTTTCTGACCTGAGTGATGGAAAATCGCTCAAAACTAGGAAACAGTGGGTCCATAGGTTTACATGGTGCTCTTAGCTTGAAAATGAGCACCTACATGACTGAAACTGATTATTTAGCCCACTTTTATTACAAAATCAATTTTCCAATTAAACTATTAAAAAATAGCCTAAGTTTTGGAAAAATTAAATTTTAATTAAAAACACTGAAAAACCTAAAAAATTGAAAAATTGAAAAACACCTAGGGGGACTTAGACATGTTCATATGACTCAAAAATGATGTCTAGCATGTTTATACATTTACACATAGACTCTAATAACCTCAATAGGCCTAAATGCCAAGCGGACCACCCCAACTTTGGAGGTATGGAGTGAAAAACTCAGAAATTATCAGTCGTTTGTTCAACAACCAATAATAACCAAGGGAAAAAACACCATGGGCTGATCGGATTGACAAATAAATTCTAAGAGACCGAGTCTTTTACAGATACTATCATGCTAGAACATATATTACAATTCCCCCATGGGGTATGAACATGTGATATGATACAACAAGCACTTCCCAGAAGTAATTCCAAAGGTCTTTTGAAGTCTGAACAAGTTAACCCTATTCGGTTCACCAGGATCACTTGATAAAAAACCACTAAGTACAACTTAGGTGGTAACACAGCCCACAAATTTTCAGCAAGCTTCTTTGACTCCATCATACAGGTGGTCATCTCTTTGAGAGACCAGTTCTTCCTTTCCACTACTCCGTTCTGCTGGGGAGTGTAGGGAATTGAATGCTGGACCTGAATACCACTTTGGGAGAATCTGGAAAGCAAATCATTAATAACATACTCCCCTCCATTATCAGATCTCAATATCTTGATCTTAAGCCCAGAGGCATTTTCGATCAAGGCTTTCAATTCAGAAATTTTTTCACATACTTCTGATTTCTTTTTGAGAAAGAAAACCCATGTATACCTTGAAAAATCATCAATAAAAGTAAGGAGGTACCTTGATCCATTCATGGATGTGACAGGCATCAGACCACTGATATCAGAATGTATCAGCCCCAATATGCGTGTATCTCGGTTTGCCTTCCCTAGATCGAACTTGTGCTCAGGGTGTTTTCCAATCACACAACCCTTACAAATTCCTGTGGTTTCCTTGATGACTAGGAGGCCTTCAACCATGGAGTATTTCTGTAATTGCTACAAATATTTGAAATTAAGATGGACAAACCTCTCATGCCACAGCCTACTAACCTCATTTCCATGAGTTAGCAGAGCGGTGGGCTTTGCATCCGCAACAAAGTGAGAGAACTCATAGGATTTTACATGATGGTTTGCAAGGCCTTTAGAAATGAGTTTCCCGGATGCAATTTCTATTATCTCAACATCATTTGGGATGAAAGAGACTCTCTTAGGCATTCCTATATGTGTCATCTGATAGACACTAAGGAGATTTCCTGCTAGAGACGGTACATACAAAACATTAGAGAAAAAACCATTTTCTAGATCTACAATACCTTGTCCTTCGGAAATGATGGTGGAGTCATCTCCCATGTGGATGGGGATGGATTTATGGGTCTCCAAGGATGAAAAGGAGTATTTTTTAGCCATCATGTGATTCAAATCTCCACTATCAATCAGCAGTGCTTTGGACTTAGAAGTGCTTTCCATGAGGGAATGACCTTTCTCATGCTGTGGTTCCCGATCTTGGTGATCTCTCCTCCGAAAGCTCTCCAGAAGATAGATGTGATTCCTCTCAAGGAGAGAGGTTGCTTCATCAATATTTTTCTTCATGCAGGAATGTTTAGGGTGAAAACCCTTCTCGCAGTAACAACACTTGACTTTTTCTTTCCCATTGTGCCCTTTTCCTTTGTTCTTCCTTGAACCAGAAGATTCATCATGCTACTGGTTTTCAACTCTAGGCTTGGGAGCATCAAATTTAGTTTTCTGATTTTTCTGCTGCTTTCCTTTACCCCTCAGATCTTTGGGCCCCAAGACATGGAGGTCTTGATCATGATAATATCGAATGATCCCCATCTGGACAATCTTGTAATGTTCATTTGTTAGGGACTCAATGAAGGCATTTAGTGTAGGCATCTTCCATCCAGGTGTTGTGAGCTTCCCCGCACGGAATGTAGAAACAAAAACTAAATAATCAGCCCTGAGTTCGGAGAGGATGGCAAGGATGAGCTGATCATCATCCTTCTCCACATTGCATTGCTTCAAGAGTAAAACAATATGCTAGAACTTTGTAAAGAAATCATTCAGAGTCTCGAAATTGGAAGGTTGGAGAGACATGAGTTCATTTTCGAGTTGGTAAACTCTCAAGTCATCATGCTTTCCATATAGAGATTCCAATTTGTCCCATATTTCTTTCGGTGTCTTTAGATCCGTAAGATGGAAGAGAAGGTATTCCGAAATAGAGAGGCACAAGAAACCGAAGGCTTCATCCTTCTTGTTCAAGAACCTTGATTTTTCTATGGCGGATCCAGGCTCAACTTCAGTGTCCATGGCGACTCTAAAAAGTCCTTTGGAGTGCAATTGAATCTCCATTTTATTTTTCCATGAGTGGAAATTGTATGGAGTCAAGAGATCTACTGAGGAGGCCATCTGGATGTGCTGTAGCGAATGCTTCACCTGTAGAAACCTGAAAATCAAAACAGAAAGGGAAAAATAAGGTCGAACAGCCTACACATTCTAGGCTTTCATCACACCCAGCATAGTCAATCAAGCAAGATTGATCAACAAGTTCTTTACTTGGGATATTGAGTGGTAAGCCTCAGCTTCTGGTGCAGTCTTGGAATTTTGAGCTATTGCTCACTTTTCATGGAGAAATCTATCAAAAAGATTGTTTTTGAGAGATATATCTTTGTCCCATCATATGCTCTGATACCATATTATTCTTGCACATTGATCTAGGAACAAAGCATCAATCTCATCGAAGAATAATCAACAAATAACTCATGAAATGGTGTTAATCGGAATTGGAATTGGTTTCCTCTCTATATATTTAAGAAATAATGAATGGTTACAATACCAATGTCAAGCAATAACTTGAATCCATGAGAAATTTGAATACCTAAGGAGGCAATTCAAATTCATGAGTGAGTCTGGCTTAACTGTCTGTCAGCCATTCAATCACACTCAGTTAACCACTTGACCAAAACCCTAATTGACTCACCAAACCCTAAATGAAGTCAGAGTTCAATAAATGACTGAATCTCAACTAAAAGAGAACCAACACATGTCATAGCAAGCCAACCATCAAGTGCTAGTGCTCCATGACTTCAATGAACCTCGATGAGGTTAACTGAAGCTGAACTGATCATCAGAAGTTGGTGGAGGCGCCTCTGTTGACTCCAGATCATTAAATAATAATAAATAATCATTAAATAATCATTAAATAATATATTTAATGAGAGGAGGCACCTTAGCTGACTGGTTGAACTGATTGTAACCACCAGTTAGCAATTAAGTGCATTAATATCACTCAAATCACCCCCGGAGTGCTCTAGTTATCATCTTTGACTCTAGGAGAAGGCTAAGTTATCCTCCTTGACTATAGGTAGGCATGGGTGTGACTGGATAATGGCAATTAATGCTCCACTGATGTCAATTAATGTCAATTATACTTAGGATAGTGGTTTAACAGGCCAATTTGACCAAAAGAATGTGTATGATGGTAAATGTCTCCAACACAATCAAATGGATTAATTTAGGGTAAACATGTACAACCACAATGTATGGATCATATGGTGGGGGTGAGTAGTGATAAATCCCCATGGGATATATAATCAAAGGAAGGCCACCAACCAAGGGGCAGACGCCAATGATTGGTGTAGGGTGTTTAATGACTATACCGAACCTATACTATGGGTGAAGTGGAATAGGAGGTGGATGTGAAGGGAAAGGTGGATTCATTGAATGGTATATACATGCCCCAATGTACATAAATGTTTTGAATATGTTATATTAAAATACAAATACATGAAATTAGCTAAAATAAGGTAATTGTTATAACATATATATTGTAGTTGGGATACCATGATGCTACATACAGATTGATCCCTTTATTTTTATGTTATTCAGATGGGGTTATATCATGGATCATTGTTGTTAGGATTATATAATCCTCCCTTGTCCATATATAGTCTATTTGATCATATTGTCTATCATAAGAATAAATTATTACTGTACTAGAGCATGGAGAACACATATCGATGTTAAATTCCACTTATTTCATGTGCATGCATGAGTTTAGGTGCCTCGGAGACCATTCTCTACATTATAGGAGCCACTATGGTTGCCAACAGTAGCCTCCATTAGTTGGTTGTTGTAGATAGTCAGTTATGGTGAGTCAACATTCAGTTACATTTAGTTAGATCACTCTCAGTTAGTCTAGCGCCAATTTTTCATGGTTGCTTGTGGAAGTGGCACATTTTTCCACCTACCTCATCAATTTAACTGGTTTAACTAGTTTAACTAATTGCCGGACTAATTTAGACATCGTGAGTTAGACTAATGGCTCCCATGCAGTGATTTAGACACACTCTATTAACAATCAGTCAGGTTTAGTTGGTAGATTCAAATCTTATGCACATGATTCAAATTTTCATTATTGTAACATTGTTGTATACTGCTTGGAATAATGAAAACTAATGTTGTAAGTAAGTGATAAATTATTATCAAATTTTTCTCAAATTTGTCTTCTTCAGTGTACATTGTTCTTGATATTCCACTACACAATTCCACCTCTCAAGTGCTCTCATTTTCCTATAGATCAATCATTTAACAATTGTAGCATGATCCATTTAGGTCCTTTATTCAGCAACATATATAGAGTATTTCCTTACCAGGACAGACGTCTCCTTGTCCTCTGATATGACTTCAGTGGTGACCTAGTACATTCAAGCATAGTAGAATATGTGGTACATAGTTTATAGTTGGGCATATAAAATAGAGACATATTTATGGTGATATTTGGTATAAGATCATTGGTTGGATTTTTCTATTTGATGTATATTAACACCTTAGACTTGTTATGCTATGATGATTATGGTGACTTATGCTTATATTACATTATGTCATTATCTTTAAACTTGTGTTGGGAATGATTAAACATTCTGATGTTGAAGACTATTTCTTATGCAATGATTTATAAAAATTTTAAACCATAGTACTTTTGGTTCCATGTATCACCTATCCCCACCCATCCAACTCATCCATTTATTGATTTATTCCCATGACTTATTGTTTGATTGAGACTTGTGAGATTGAAGATCCTTCTCCCCATATTAACCCTTGTGCATGATAGATTCCATGTTTTTATCTGTCTATGGCTATGAAGTATGTTGTTTCGAGTATGGCCAAGTTTACCAGATGGATTATCTTTAGTTCCGAAAACAAGTGCTCTTCCCATATGTGTCTTTAGAGACTAAAACATCGAAACACATAAATGATATATCTAAATGATGCAAAAGTATAAATGTTATAAATTAGTTAGTGGCCAAAAGATGAACACTCATACATTGTATTGTGTAACGATCATCCCCTCCCACCACAAAGTAAATAGGGTGAGGAAAACATGTTGGGGCTATGGATGCTTAGTGGCAGTGGGACTAGGAATTTGTTATTTTTTGGAGCTGATAAGGCTTTCTAGAGCACTTGCCTTTGGAAGATGGCTAGTATTTTGTGTTAAATTCAATTTTTTTTTTGAAAATTCAAGGGTCAAAGGATTAACACTAATTCATTGTATAATGTTCGGCTCATTTTCCCCTATAATAAAATAGTGTGAGGCTGACATGTCAAGGTTATGCCTTTTCCATTTTCTGGAAGCTTGGAAGGTTGTACAGGGTACCTTCCTTTAGAGGTTGACAAGTGTTGAAAAATGTTAAATATTTTAAATGCAAAACTTGTTAGAGCGTGAAGGAAACAACACCAAGTACTTTATCCATTTGTGAGACAACACCATCCCTTATTTCTATTTGTCATTTATATGTAATTATGGTTGTTTTTACTTGTCATCATTCAAAGAGATCACATGGTAAAAAGAAACTAGAGATCATCACTCTTTTACTTTCGCCTTGTTTTCCATCCTCACCCAACACTAGCAAATTGTTTAAAGTTTGTAAGTATGGCATATACAAGGGACTTCCAGAAGATTCAATGATTACTCACAGACGCATGTATATATTATTGGTTGTTATTATTATTTATTATTGTTACCATGATTCTGAATGGAATAATTTAAGTTGGGTTTTAATATACATCTTGGAATAGTTATTACCTTGGATGCATGCAATTAAACATCTCACCTTTAGTTTGGGTATTTTGACCAGGTGAACCTAGTTGACCATGTTAAACACGGTTCCCAAGGCAATGACTAAAAATTGACAGTGCTTATATTATCTCTAGCCATTCCCAAGACTAATGATGTGTTAAATTTTCATATGCTTAGCTAAGACATCAGTACTTCATTTCATTTTCACAACAAAAGCATATAAACAGGATCACTGAAAGATAGACAAGCACAACCATACAAAAGGAACACAAAGATTTATCCTGGGAAAACCATAAAAGGAAAAACCCAGCAAAAGCTTCCTCAATATAGATGTTCCAAACAGATAAAAGATAAAAGATAAAACTAGCAAGGAGATCAAAGCCTGATCCTCCTCCTTCTCTAGCTACTTCTCTTCTCCACTAATGTGCTACACAAGTGAGAGTGTGTGTTCAAATGAGGAGAGCTACACCTCTATTTATATTCATCCGTTCACTTCAATTAACTCATCTGACATGTAGGCTCGAGTTAATCATGTAGGATCGAGTTACACATGTACGCTAAAGTAACCACACTGGGGTGCTAATGACCCACCTTTACAATTAGAGGGGACAACCTCGTGAATCTTATTAGTTATTCTGATTAGAAGCATCGGGGTATAAGATAATACAAGTGGTTCTCCCGATAGGACCATCAGGGACCACAAAATATACATATAGAATATTCTTCGAAGTTACAATATTTCAACACTCCCCCTTAACGAGAAGGGTATTCTACAACAACATCAACAACAACAATAGTAGGAGAGAGATAGAGGACATCATCAACATCATCAGGGTAAGACATCTATAAATCGTTGGAAGCTTTTCAACATCATATAGTCTTCATCTTCAATATTCGACGATAGCAACTTCTTTAATCAACATCAGCAACATATTCAACACTTTGACCTTTCGATCAGCAACATCTTCAACACTTTGACCTTTCGATTAGCAACATCTTCAGCAACATCTTCAGCACTTAGACCTTTCGATCAGTAGCAACATCTTCAGCACTTAGACCTTTCGATCAGCAGCAACATCTTCAGCACTTTGACCTTTCGATCAGCAACATCATCTTCAACACTTTGACCTTTCGATCAGCAACATCTTCTTCAGCACTTTGGATTTTCGATCAGCAACAACATCATCATCATACTCTGATCTTTCGATCAGAAACATCATCATACTCTAACATCAACTCATCATCATATTCTGATCTTTTGATCAGTACGTCATCATCATCATACTTTGATAATACAGCATCATCATCATCACATTCTAACCTTTCAATCAGAAACATCATCATCATCATTTCATTCTGATCTTTCGATCAAAAAACATCATCATCATCAGCAACATCATAATCATAAGCAACTTCTGATCTTCCGATCAGAAAACATCATCATCGGCAGCAACATCATAATCATAAGCAACTTCTGATCTTCCGATCAGAAAACATCATCATCATCATATTCTGATCTTTCAATCAGAGAACATCATCATCATCAGCAATAGCATCATCATCATATTCTAATCTTTCAATCAGATAACATCATCATCGTCAGCAACTTCTGATCTTTCAATCAGAGAAACATCATCATCATCATATTCTGATCTTTCGATCAGAGAACATCATCATCAGCAGCAACAGCATCATCATCATATTCTGATCTTTCAATCAATACGTCATCATCATCAAAAAAACATCAACATGATCCTTCCTTTTGGAATTACAAGATTTAGGTCTTTATGGAGTTTCCAATGCTCCTTCCTTTCAGAATTACGGCATTTAGGTCTTTACGGAGTTACTAACTATCCTTTCTTTCGGAATTACGAGATTTAGGTCTTTATAGAGTTATTAACGATCCTTTGTTTTGGAATTATGGGATCAACACATTTGTGGAACTCAGACAATCCTTCCTATTGGAATTACGGGACCAACACATCTGTGGAACTCAGACAATCCTTCCTATTGGAATTACAGGATCAATTCAATGATCCTTCCTTTCAGAATTAAGGGATTTAGGTCTTTATGGAGTTACTAACGATCCTTCCTTTCGGAATTACGGGATCAATATAGATGTGGAACTCAGACAATCATTCCTATTGGAATTATGGGATCAACACATCTGTGGAAGTCAGACAATCCTTCCTATTGGAATTACGGGATCAATTCAATGATCCTTCCTTTTGGAATTATGGGATTTAGGTCTTTACGGAGTCACTAATGATCCTTCCTTTTGGAATTACGGGATCAACACTTATGTGGAACTCAGACAATCCTTCCTCTAGGAATTATGGGATCAACAGACGCTCTCGAGTACAGAAGTCACCGGATCCGTTCTGAACCGAAGTTCAAGGATGATACAATCCTACCACATTCACGGGGACCGAGATCTCCGGATACATTTTGAACCGAGGTTCAGGGATGATGCAATCCATCACTTTCATGGGGGCCGAGACCTCCGGATACATTTTGAACCAAGGTTCATGGATGATGCAATCCACCACTTTCACAGGGGATGAGACCTCCGGATACATTTTGAACCAAATTTTAGGGATGATGCAATCCTACCACATTCACGGGGGCCGAGACCTCCAGATACATTTTGAACCAAATTTCAGGGATGATGCAATCCCACCACATTCATGGGGGATGAGACCTCCAGATACATTTTGAATCGAAGTTCAGGGATTATGCAATCCCACCACATTCATGAAGACCAAAGTCACTGGATCTATTTTGGACAGATGTCCCAGGATGATACAATCCCTCTTCATTCTCGAGGATCGAGGTCACCGGATCACTTTTGGACAGATGTCTTGGGATGATACAATCCCTCTTCATTCTTGAGGACCGAGGTCTCTGGATCACTTTAGGGCAAGTTCCTAGGGATGATACAATCCCATTGCAACATCACTACTCCCCCTTTCGAGGAAGGTCTTGCCGAACAACACCAAGCTTGTCTCGAAAGTGTTCAAACTTTACTCGAGACAGAGGCTTCGTCAATACATCATCATCCAAATCATCGTCATCTACATCTTCAGTATGTGAATATTATATCTCCAGTATGTGAATACTGAAAGCATCATCATCTATATCTTCAGTATAGAAATATTGAAACATCATCATCTGCATCTTATCTTGTATGTAGAAATACTGGATTTCTATGTGTTACAATGGAACACAGGGTTCTCTATTATCACAACTCTATTTATCTCATAGAATCATTGTAGTATCCATCTTCAGGTCAAAGAGACCTGATATCAGGTTTCGAAGCCATATGAATTCACAACTTAGCAGAGCAATCTTCTATGTATTCTGCTTCATCTGTGCTAAGAGAAACACTGGACTGTTTCCTGCTAGACCATGAACTCATAGCAGACCCAAAAGCATCTACCTGATGTGCTTTTCCTATCTGAGATACTTCCATCTCAATTTGCATCTGTGTAGCCATACAATCTATACTCATGGATACCATCATAGTATAAACCACAG